>JAAAYG020022402.1:0-55497 GCA_009936455.2 Tomocerus minor | reverse complement strand
ATTTTGTCCAAGTGGTTTTTATGGATGGATAAAATGATAAAATTGAATTTCATCCGGACAATATACAACCCTGTTTTTGAGAAAGTTTGGCAAGAAATTGTGGCTTGTGGAAGTATTCTACCAATACATCTTTGAGTACTCTCACAATGGCCATTACAACTCCTCCTTAAGGGCCTTCCGATTTATGTGACTTATTAAAGGAGCATTGTATCGGGGTACAGACAGAATTTTTTAAAGGATAATTCGTACTTAACATCTAAACTGTTTTCTGAAGGAAAACAAATAAGTTTCTATTGTAATTAAAAATTAAATGTCTGCTTATTTTTCGCTTGGGCTTTCTAGAAATTGGACCCCCGTTACATTTCGGATAGAGTGTGGACTCGCAGCCTCCGCCTTGATTCTTAAATATTCTGTCATGAATTTAATAAGTAATAAGACACTTATTAAATTGATAATGACATCTTTAAGTAACGACTTTTATCAAGTCGATATACAACCTTAAACAATAAGTCGTTGAAGCCCTCTTTTCGTTCTTTTTAGATGGTCAATGATGTCGTACGCACCAAAAAAGCTTAGTTTCAGAGAAAATATCAACAACAAAGTTATGGATAATATTACAAATGTCAAAAATGAAAAATGTTTTTAATCATAGTCATTTTCCAATGTGCTATATAGGTTCCCCAAAAAATGGCAGTTTTCAGCAAAAAGTAACATGGAATTTTTGATGACCCAGTAGAAGATTATTATTGAAATATTTTATGACCATTTCAACTGATTTAATATCTTATTGCTTATTTACCTTAACGTTGAATTTCACTACTTCCTTTTGTCAGATTTTGTCTTTACTTTAATTTTTATTCGATGAGATCGTTTGTAGTTAGTTAGGTCGGTTAGGTCCCTTGTCGGTTAAAGGATTTATAATGGTCACAATGGAAGTCCAAGGAGAAGTAACAACTAACGCACCACAAAAGAGGACAGTGTAGAACAAATGCAAAAAAAGTAAAACGAATGTTGAATGTACGACAAAAGTACCGCGAGATACTTGCACGTGGGAGTTGCACATGGTAGATTAGGAATATGTAATAAAAATATGAGGCATTTTGCGACAAACAAAAAACATGATTCACTTGGACAAATGACACATCCATTGAGTTATTTTTGGACGGATTAATATAAATTTTTTCTATGCTTAACTGGGGCGCCTTGTGGCGCCGTTTTCAAGATGCCACTAGCAACCGTAATATTTAACAGGTGCATGCATGTATTTACTTGTCTTCAGAATTAAATGTTTAGGTATTACATTGACATTATAACGCGATCTTCAGAAATGTTACCATTATTTAATAAAAGACAAAAATATGACTCGATCGAATGCAATACTACGGCTTACATTACCGTTTCCTAAAAAAGTGTGCATTTTCTGATGAAATTATTACTATTACTAACCCTTGTGAAATATTTGAACACTAAGTGATAATTGAAAGAACATTTAGCGTTGTATTTGATACGAAAATCCTGCATTCTAAAAAACGTTTCAAAATATTTAAGTTGGCGTTTCACCAGTATGTATTCAAAACGTGATATTAAGGATGTCCTACCTCTGGCGGGCCCAGGAAATTTTTTCTGGCGTAGTGGAGCAAGTGCAAGTGTGGACGATATAGCTAGAGAAGTATGTTATATTTGTATATTTGTATATATATACTGAGTGAGAGAGGTAAGCAAGATGCGATATGAACGAACATATATTAGAGCATATGAACTTTGAACAAAAAGTGAATATCATCCAACTACACGACTGCACAGAGTAAAACTACTTTTGGAGAACACATAACAAACAGGAGAAGTGCTGCTGGCCCGAAAGTCAGTCACGAGGATTGGGAACTGTGATGAGTTTGCTTTACTCCTCCCTCAGACTAGCCCCCTCTGCATTGGCCTCCCTCCTGGAGAACCGAGTCTTCCATGCAGTAGACCTTTGGACCTCAAACAAATCACGTCCTTTCCTAAGGATATTCATTCGCTTTTCCGCCTTACACTTACCAATATGAACAGGAGCTCGTTACGTAACGAGGAGCGATAGACCTCTTCTGCTACCAGCCTCAAGTACAACCAGCTCAACACTTGATGCCCAAATCGTCTTCTTTCTTACACCACAGAGACGACCATGCATCAAAATTCTACCGTCACTTGACTTCACTATTTCTACACACACACATTCAGATATTTCCCTATTAATGCAAATTACAACTTTCTAGTCCCGTTTTCAATGGAGTAAAATGTGGAAGATCGTAGATTTCAATTTTCGCTGACCATTTCAATGATTCCTATCTTTTCTTTAGATGATGCAACTCTTGAATGAATGGGGCACGCCCATTTCATAGCCATATCATCTAGAAATATCCAAATACGGGTAGCTATACATATACATAAATTCATATCCTATGTTCTTCTGCTTTTGTACAATGATGCAACCAACACATGCATACCTTTACTAAGCCCTAGCGGGCTTCTACATAAAAATACATGAGCCATGTGCTCGTAGATTATCAAGATTCTGTGCAGAGTGCAGACATAACGTGTATATGCATCATATAAATGATTTACCGCACGTTGCGTACGTTGTTACATCAAAAGTTATGCATCTACTCACTGTACGTACACTTTGTAATTAATTCTAATGAGATTTTATTACATCACAAATCACATGAGAATAACGACTTAGCCTATTGTCTTTAATACCCATTACAACCAATCTCGAACTATTACTACTACATAAACCTCCAAATTCACACTCATCCATAGATAATTTCAAATGCTTCCAACTACATCATTAGAAATGCAATTTTTCATCTGAAGTATAATATATTCTGAAAAAGACATCAGTCCAATGTCGAAAGCTCAGTTTTGATTTTTATAAATACCTACCTAATAAATAAGTTTTAACCATTTACCATGAAAAATGTCCTAAAACCCATCCATAGCTTAACTTTAAGATCTTGGAAGGTAAATAAATTATTTTAACTCCAATTCTACTTTTAGAATTGTATTTGACTATGGGTTAGGAATAAAAACTGAACTTTAAGAGACGCTATTCAAAGAATACATACAATTCAAGGAATTCGTAATAAAAGTAAAACCTTAAAATTAATATATATGAAATTCGCAATGCATGTTAATATATAAATCAATCATCAAATGTTTATTAAAATGTTTACAGGTATAATTTACACAAAATTGATTTTATTAAGCATACCTATACATAATTTTGAGATGAACTATATAAGTTCCATTTTGAAAAGCATGTGTTTATATTATTCCATTTCATAGCCTCCTTCAGAGGCTACAGAGGTGAGGAACTCATGCATAATGTCAATAAATGCATACGCGGAAAATATATTTTCATGAACTTCGGCAGAAAAAAGGGAAGTGTAAACTGTATGTAAATGCAGTTAACACATGTCTACATATTAATCATGTAACTAGGTTATTGCGTTCTACATTTTTGACTTTCAATTTACAAGTCCCTGCTTGTATGGCCACTTTCTTTAACAAATATATTAACGTTTTAGAGCATTTTTGAATACTTTGGAATACTTACGAATATTTTTTAAACTTATCCATTTTCGAATTTTTTTCAGCACTTTCATTCATTTTTATCCAAAATATTCAAAAATGTTTCAAATCATGGGTATAAATATTTCATTCATTTTCATTTGAAAAAGAAATAATATGTGAAAATTATTCAAGAGCATATGGAAATAAAAAACATGGATAATATTAGCATTCATAATTTTTTTTAAAGAGGCGTCAAATTATATTCCTTGGCAAAATAATATAAATATTTTAAAGTTTTTTTTATATGAATACATTCGAAAATGAAAGCATTTAAAAGTGAGTGTAAGCATTCGAAAATGAAAGCAAGTAACAGTGAGTTTGAGCATTCGAAAATAACAGAAAGCATGTAAAAGTTAGAGTAAGCATTCAAAAATGAGTGAAAGCATTCAAGAATGAAAGCATGTAAAAGTGAGTTTAAGCATTTCGAAAATGAGTGAAAGCATTCAAAAATGAAAGCATGCAAAAGTTGGTTTAAGCATTCGAAAATGAGTGAAAGCATTCGAAAATGAAAGCAAGTAAGAGTGAGTGTAAGCATTCGAAAATGACAGAAAGAATGTAAAAGCGAGTGTAAGCATTTGAAAATGAGTGAAAGCATTCAAAACTGGAAGCATGTAAAAGTGAGTTTAAGCATTCGAAAATGAATGAAAGCATTCAAAAATGAAAGCATGTAAAAGTGACTGTAAGCATTCGAAAATGAAAGCTTTTAAAAATGAAAGCATGTAAAAGTGAGTGTAAGCATTCGAAAATAAAAGCATTTGAAGGCTAGTGTAAGTGTAAGCATTCCAAAATGAGTGAAAGCATTCGAATATGTTTGCAGAAGTTAATGTTTCTCTTTAAAAAATAACACGTTGCTGTGTTGGGCAAGAAATAGATATTTATTAGAATGTTTCGGAGCAAGACCGAAAAACGGCGAATTGTATCAACCTGATTTCACTGCAGAAGCTAGCGGTAAATTGAGAATTTATCCAACCCCGCGAGAGAGGTTCCATGTGCATCTCAACACCTGCTCAGCTATTAGTCAGCACAGTCTCATCTCAGCTGTCTGTCCGGTTTCGACCTCGTCCAAATGAAAAGACGAGAACGAATACTTTACAATAATTGGCCTATATTATTGACTGTTTCCTTGTAATTGGTGTAATACTGACAACTATTAGCCTATCAACTGTAGCTGTTCATTCTTCATATTAATTGCACAATTTTCTAAAGTTTTGCCTGTCTCTAAAGTTAAAGTATTGTTGAAACTGTAAAATGATTATTTTACTGAAGAACATCCATCCCAAACTAGGCTTGCTAGGGTAAGTTCAAAGTTTAGATGTGGTCAATGGGATTTTTTAATGATATATACTTATCGTCTTGTAGTGAGAGATTTACTTTTAATCACTGAGTAGTGAATTAATGAATTATTATGCACTTTGCTTGCACTGACAAGAATAATCGTTCAATAACTCACTTCCAGACGAAAGAATTAACCGGAAAGGAATAAACGGTTGCAAGTCACATGTCATATATTTTGAAAAATGAATTGAATTAGAAAATCAGTATACAAAAATGTTTGTGACTTTCTTTTTAGCTTGAATAGAATTTTTATAAATCAGTATGGAACTCAGGAGAAAATTATCCGAGCCATTATAATCGGGCCCCCTGGCTCGGGAAAAGGAACAGTGTCAGAACGGATCGTAAAAGAATTCGGCCTGTTTCATCTGTCCAGTGGAGATGCTTTGCGAAATCATATTCAGAAAAAGACGGGTGAGTATTAAATTAGAGATTTGGACATTGAGTTGACGTCTCTTTGATATTCACTAAAAATTTTATCATTTGAATGCTTTTTATATTTTCAGATTTGGGTATTAAGATTGCTCCTATTGTTGCGTCCGGTCAGTTGGTCCCTACTAATTTGATGGGACCTCTAATTGCAACTGAACTACAATCTGTTGGCAGTGGAAAAGGATGGCTTTTGGATGGTATGTATCTAAACTAAATTACCAAATTAATTTATCATCATTAAAACATAAATGAATGTTTGCTTAATGTGAAGGATATCCTAGAACCACTGAGCAAGCTGTACTGTTGGGCAATAATGTCCATCCTAATTTGGTCATTCATTTGAACGTACCATTCGCTACCATCGTTGATCGTGTAAAAAGTCGATACGTCCATGTTCAAAGTGGCAGAGTTTACAATTTGGAATTCAATCCTCCTAAAGTGCCAGTAAGCCTATTTAGAATACATCTGAATTGAAATATTTAATTTTAAGCAATTAATTTTATTATTCGCGTTTTGCAATGGTAGGGTAAGGATGACGTAACTGGAGAGGCTTTGATTCAGCGGGAGGATGATAAACCCGAATCAGTGCAAAAGAGATTGCAGCTTTACGAACAGACCACAAAGCCAGTGATTGAACATTATCGTGCGGCTAAACTCCTTCAAGAGTTTAGTGGAACTGAAACTAACGTCATTTGGCCAAAAGTTAAGGAAGCTATCCAAAAATTCCTGAAGTGATCCATTTAATTCCTACAGTGTCTTCCAATACAATATCATACCTTTTGAGTGATAATTTTCAGCCAAGAAACCCCATTACCTGCTATTTACCTGTCCATTAAAATTAAAAATTTAATCTATTATAATATCTTTGAGCTAACAAATAATTGCTGGGAAACTAAATGCAATTAAAAATTAAGAAAACTCTCTAAATGTGTTCAAATTTACATCGATTTGTTCTCAAAGAAACTAAAATAGGTTAAAGTAATATTTTGCTACCTAAGTGTAAAAATTGTCCATTTGTCCCAGTCAAAATTATAACAAAGTACAATGGTGCCGGTATACTGCGTATAAATATGTAATGTTGTGAGTTTTTATGATATGTATCGCTATAATGCACATAATATACTTCAATTACAATTATAATTATTAATATTAATATCTTTATCGCACTACTCGCGTATTCCATTGCATTCAGGGATTGATGATGTATTTTCCATTGTACACAAATTTACATTAAAGTGATTTAAGTAAATAAGCTTTAATATTCAAGAGTTGAATTAATTTTATAACCTGATGATTGTTAATGTGTCAATTCCAAGTACCTATTGGATAAGTCAATTATATTAATACTTATAATAAGTTATGCAAAATATTCTTTTTACCAAGAAGCAATAAAATTATATTTAAAAAAAAATCTCAAATTATTTATTAAATTTTCCCAGTGGTATTTTAAAACAAAATTTACAAATAAACTTTATAAAAACATTGATGGAAATATGTTTGAAGTTTTCTTCTCCGAAAGGGGTTCCCCTATGCATTCCTTAGACTGCGACCTACAATTACCATGCATTTTTACATTACATTTTGTCGAAAATAACAAAAGCTCAAGATTATGGATGTAAATTAAGATATTAATGTTTGCTGCAAAGTGCATAGAATGCTCCGTTACACCAAGAACAATTTCAATTGGGGAATACAATTTGGTGTTCCCTTTGTTTATAAATAGTAAGTATTTTTATTTCCCTATTTATGTGGAGGATTCTCCTCAGAAAAGCTGTAAAGGTGGAGGAATGTTATTCTTTGAATCACATTTGGTGCTAGGTTCAAAAATCATTTCCAGAAAATAGTCAAAATAAAATGGAGCTTTTTAATGATGTGTATGATGTGAAAATAGCGTAGTAACGTCACCTATATTCATTGATGAAGCAATTCACAGTAACCCAACGAAAAAATAACTAAATCATTAATAAGATCGTTTTTTATGAAATAATTGCCAGGGATTGAATTTTGCGAGTGGAATTGGAATTGGTGATAGCATGTCTCATGAATAAAAAATTACCTCCAGAATCGATGGATATAATTTTTATTAATAATGCATTGTGAAAATATTGTACGTCAGTATCTGCATTGCCCATTATATTTGTACTTTCAATTAGCAATTGGTACACTAATGGCAACTGGTAAGAATTAGTTAAAAGAGAGACAGGAAAACCCTGCACTACAAGAAAGGAGCATTTCCTTGTATGTATCCAGCACAGGGTTACAATCCGGCACTGGAAGTTTTGAGGATTTTCAAAAGTCAAGTAATTTGAGAACAGTCTTACGCTCGGCTTCATTTGTTTTTGCATGACTTTAAAAAAAAGAATTTGTACAGTAGAGTGAATAAAAATTCTGAAAAGAAGAAAGCACACAACGTTCGTGGTAGCTTGGGTTCTTATACAATTTTGGAGTAGGGAGTTTTATAGTTTTTGAATATTAATGAGGTTTTGGGTGGATATATGGAATTATGAGCTTACGGATACAGATCAATTGAAAAGCATCGAGTTAGAATATTGCATTATAATGTTGCATTATCCCACCGATTCGAAATAATAGTAATTGGCTGGCATTTGTTAGTTATTACAACAACTCACATATAATTATATATTATATGAAACCTTGCCTTGGCGTTTTATATAAGTAAAGGTAAGTAAATTAAAGGTAAGGTTTATACAAGTTAAGAATGTTGAACGGTAAATGTAATTGAGTTCATGTTCAGAAAAAAGCAGAAGTGAAAGGAATTCCCCATGGATCTCTACTCTTGTAGAGTGAGAGGGCGCTCGATTCCCTATCTTTGACGAATTCAGCTTTTACGTATGACCGTTATTAATTCGTCAACAAATTCAAACTTTAAAGTTATTCAGAGAGAATGAAATTTTGGCCATTTGGCTCTTTATTTGTACATAGGATCCTGTAAAAAAGAATTTGGACGTAAGATTGGACAAAAATTGTTGGAGAATATTAAGAATATAACAATGTAACGAGTATATGACAGGTAAAATGCAATTTGGTTAAGTTACATGATAGGTTAAATGATGAGTAAAAGTTGGAAAGTTGAGAATATCATATTGTGCTAAATATTCCATTTCCACTTCCGGCATTTGGAGGAAACCTAGAGAAATGCAAAAATTATCAAAAAAGGCGACAAAGGCTAGCTTAGAGTTTCCAAAGCAAATCAACAACTGAATATCTACCTTCAAATATACAAAAAAATGCATTTACCACATTACAAACCCCCTTTTTTTATTGAAAACTTTGGAAACACGGGCCTCGAAAAAAAATTAGCAGAATTCAAAAAAGCTTGCGTCATCGCTTTACATTAAACCGTTTTTTTCCAATCATGGAAAAATTTGCAATCCCTTTTTAATGAAATGTCAAAATGCAGGAAAGCAATAGGCTATTTTAGGCCAATTGTTTCAAATGGAACAAAAATGTTGAAGCACGGAAATCCAAAATTGAAATTTTGAAGCAATTTCAAAAGTCGTGGAGAGGCTCATTCGAAAGGGGGAATTTGGGAAAAACAATTTTTTTGTTTTACATCCGTAAATGCAAATATAAACAAAACTGGTACCTGTATACTATAAAAAAGGTTATTGTCAAAGAAAGGTTACGACCCTTTCTAAATGGAGAATAATCTTCGCTATATTCGTTTTGCCAAAAGACAAACGTCCATTTTTATGCTGTGAACAACCATGGGCTCTGTTTATTAACCATAATTACTTGCAACCAAGGGGCTGGCCCCTAAGATTAATTATTTGCAACCAGAGTGAACCCACGACCGTTGTTGAATGGAGCCACACAATAGGGTCATTTGCTACCAGGAGACCATAGGTCACGTTTGTTAGGAAACAGCCAGGACACAATCATTAACAAGAGCAACCAGTGGACCCCTAGCACCTGGTCACTAGGAACAGCCAGAGGAGACAGCCACAAAAAGGGGTTTCTTTCAAAGGATGATGGGGAAAGGGGTTAGGATGGTTGGAAATGGTGTCGAATTGATGAACCGGTGGTTGGATGGATTTGGTAGGGGAGCCGGATGGATGTCATAGGACACCGAGAAGGTTTTTCGGTGTTAGTAAATTTGGTCCGATGGCTGTTAGGTGACGACGGTCATTAAAATTGCCGAATAAAGGTGACATTTTCAGAACATCGGTTTGAAAATTTGGACGGAATTGGATGTTGACAAAATAGGGCTTCTAACCCCAACAAACCACCGAAATTGCAGTCCTGACTGACCAACAACTTGGAATCTGCTACCTCATTGTAAGGAAATTCTACATTTCCCTGTGTAACTTACACTCGTACATCTACATGAAAAAGTGAGATTTCTATATGTGAGTTTCCTCATTGCTATCTTAGTCCGAATTTTATATTCACCGGCTCGTATTAAGAATAGTTCATGACTAACTCCGTTTTTCTGTTTGATGCTTTTTTTATTGGACATGACATGACAATTGACACTTGACAGAGGATCCGACTGTGCACTTTTCGACTCTGTCAAGAAGTCACATGACTCGGCCGTGTTCGGTAGGCACCTCTTTCAAGATAGACACTGAAGTCAACAGAAGCATAACAGACGAATCGAAGAGAACACAAAGATTTTGTTTTTACTTTTGGCTTCTGTCTCTTCTGCCTTGACTTCATGTACCGTTATGTTGTTTCTGTCTCCTGTTTTGTCCTCTTCGTTTTGTCCAACTGAAACTCCTTCATAAATCATAAACTGACTCTGTTTGCTTGTGTCCTTTTGTTTTTCTACTTTTAAGAGCTAATAACACAAAAAGAATAACGGTCTGAACATCATAATTTACAAGAAAATATCTGCCGACAAGAAATTAACGCAAAGAAACGTGTACGCTAAAAAACAGAGAGACTATTTTACGCAAAATTAATAAAAATTGACCTACAACAACAGTTAAGACTTGTTTTCATGAGCTGTGATGCATTAGAATTTATTAATTAATAAATGTGAAGTGCTCAATGAGCGTCATTGTTATTAAATAGTTTGAAAAGAATTGGCTAATGTGTATGTTCTTCCTTGTCATTTGTGATGCGGATGATAATGGGTGGAAAGTGAGTGAATGTACTGTCAATTGTGCTCCTCGTTGTTGAAATTCGAAATGTAGGACTCGGACTACTTTTGCTTAGTACTCGTTGTCCCATCTCCGTCCATCTCATTTTCTAGTTAGCTCCAATTGTTAAAGTTTTCAAGATTCCCTACGAATGGCTACGTTCAACGTTGAATAATTGTAAGATTTTGATAATAACTACTCTCGTATATATTTGAACTAAAGCTATTCTCATTTATAGCTTTTAGTTAGCATCAGTTGCCTTTTAATAACTATGGTCGTCCTATGTTCTAAGTTCTATGCAATTGTAAGGATTGAGTTAATTGAGTGTATAAGAAGGTAAGCAGACATGCCATTATTATGGTATCAGAGGATTAGTTTAGTTTACAATAATAAATCACTCAAGAGATTTATCTGTTTTGTACCCATCAGAATATACGTACATTTATATTTCGAGTATAATATAGTGATGTATTCGTATGGTATCTAATGAATGACTTGTTTTACATGTTAATCGAAGATTGGAGTACATTGGTGACTTTGTGTGTTTAAAAAAGATATTGTGAGATTGGGGGAATAGTTTAGCCTTTAATAAGCCATGTTTGATACGGGATTTTAAGACACATCCTATAGTAAAGACAGTAAAGAGATACATAGATAGCTGTGCATTGATAGTTGGTAGAATTGAAATCTACTGAGGAGTTTTATATCTGCTGTATTCTTCTGTGTATGTAGGTTGAGTGAGTTCAGTTCATCTATTCCATTGTGTGATATAATAATGTGATTGAAGGCAGGCAGGTGTGCAGAGCGTGTATGTATAGCCAGGTAATTCCTTAAACTTTTACATAACGTTTGCGTAGCGATAGTAAAGTAATACAAATGTATGTATGTATGTATCCTCTAACCTCTTAAGTGTATACTCACTAAGTAAGTAACTGTAAGCAATACTAATGAACACCATATCAATATACTTTTACATTTTAAAGTATAAAGTTGTTCTCTAGTAGTCACATACTTCACGTAGCAGGAGTGTAGTACTTTCCTGGCATGTAACAATACCTACCTACCTTACTACTTACTACGTCAGCGTTATACTCCTGTACCTTGGCTTTAGAAAAAAAAGGCTATACTCCCTGCTAGAATATGGCAGATGTGTGTACATAGCTATAGAGATGTGCATAATATTATATGCCATAGTCCTACACTACTGTCTGTCTGTCTGTGTAATGTAATGTGACTGTACATTTTCCTGTACATAAAGATATTACAGAGAATCTGACAAACGAATCCTTCCAACTTAACAGCAACCTTACGGAAATGCACTTCAACTTTGCATCGACGACGTCCACTCACTGCTCTGATATAATATTACCGTTTGTGTACACTGAATACAATCAACAGTACTGACAGCCTTTGCCTCCCAAACAAATTCGACAGTATCTTTCAATTATTCAATATCCAATGAGTGACCAATTGCTCCATTTCTAAAATGGAAAAGGGTTCCAAACTTGTGATACAAACGAAACGAATCCACAGTTACATTCTAAAGAGACTGAAGGTGGAGGAACAGCCAGAAGACATCGTAAGAACTTATTAAGAACTCTAAATGCAAATGACAATCATTAGATAATAACGTCAATTCCACTATCTATTCAAGTAACACACTTTGCAACTCAGTTAAGGACTAATAATAATATATTACTTTCCTCAAAAAATCTAATATCACATAATACAAACAAGCTTTACTATTTAGTTTTTGTTGGCATTAGATTAGAGCTCTGGTCACTGGAGCAAAAATAGTGAGATGACATGTGTCATCATAATCTCCTGCAAATATTGATATGAATAGACATGCAACATAGTGACAAGACTGAATGTCTACTGAAAATGACCATAAATATATAATAGTATATAAAGGAAATACTAAATGCACCATAATTGATAATCTATTTATTTTTGATAGAATGCATCTAGTTCCATTCTGGATTATCCTTATTATTGTCAACTGTTGTTATCTGATGCAGACGGATATACATCTAATAAATGAATGGAGCTTTAGATAAGTAGACCAGCACCCACACAGTTTCAGTGATTTTCATTTTCTGCTAATTAATTCACCACTGCACTACGTATTTGGTAATAGTAATAACTAATAATAATAACTGTGTAATAATAGAAAGCCAACTGACAGCGTCGATTCGATACACAAAATTTTTATATTCCCTCACCCTAGTCAGCAGTACGAGGGAGAAATGCGTAACGAATGATGGCTTAAAAGGGATTCAGATTTGGCAGATAGGCTTCCCTCAACATTCAGTCGTTTCTAAATGGATTTCTATATGTAATCGAGTATTGAATAATAATGTTGATTTCTGGCTAGTGTCAGTATAATTTTTCTGATATCATCAGATTATTTTGTATGCACAAATGTTTCATTAAATCAAAATCCATATTTCACCAAACGTGTGATATTGTATAATGACTAACGAGGAATTGCAGGCAGGCAGAAGAGTATTTTAGCATATCTACCCTAGGGATCATACATTGATAATGCTAGTGGGATTTTTATATTGCTTTATGTTTAATTCTTTTGCAAAGATTTTATTGTCAATGCTCAATCTATTTTGACAGTTCTCCTGTGCAAGTTAAAGATAGAGAAAATTATAAGAGAATCATTACAAAGCAAATTAAAATGATATTTATAATCTAATGTTGTTCCCCTAAATGAGGAAAGTTTTATTGTGTATAATTTGCAGTTTTGTATTCTTCAGAAAGATTTTGATTTCCGTGTAAAATATGTATCTATTAACATTGGGGCTTAGCTATTTGTGTTTATGTGTACTAGGAGGCTATGCAAAATGTAGTAATAACCTAGATATTGCAGTGAACAGTTATTCTGTAAAAATAATCCACTAGCTACCGGCATCGCCTATGAATGTGTACTAAGAGTAGGTGCAGAGAAATAGATAGGATAAGAAGCTAGGCAGATAATAGAGTTTTCGTTTATTGGAAACAATTTCACAGCTGTGTGTTCACACATTAGAATATACGGGAGAGCGTGTTGGTAAAATAGATGGGGATGCTCGAAAATGATGCAGTAAATCATTCAAAGCAAATGAGAGATGGGCACAGGGTGTTGTTGTCATCGATAAAAGGGAATTAGCAAGTGTTTAGTGTGAAGACATAGGGAAGGTATTCAGATGCAGAGAGATTAGCTAAATGCCACATTCCACCACAGAGGCACAGACAAGGATAATTTCCATGAGGATTCATTATTTGTTTTCATTTTGATCAAAGTTGTGCTTCACCGTCTGTGTGTGTTCTAGTGGCACTGTGCCACGTACAGGGACTCTGTTTCCTCGTATAAATATCCTTAAATCACACACACCGCACAAGAGCTAACTTTACATGACTTAATATTATCATCCGCATTTTATTACCTATGTTACATTACCTGCCCATCTTGCTATTATCTATAGCAACAGCGAGCTACTTAATAGCACCGACAGGACTATAGGGCTCATATTCAATGGGTACCTATGGCATCTCATACTTCTAATGTGCACATCTGCACCTCCGTGATTGGTCCATAAAACATCAACCAATAATTTCCTAGTGAGACATAAATCAGTTTTCTTTTTAGGAAGTCTATTATCCTGTAGCATTCCTTATGGAAATAATATGACAGAGAGACTCTTCCTTAACATGCTCTCTATATCCTGTCAGAAAAGGAATTTAATACTCGTTCTTTGGCTCAGTAGTCTATTTTCATTCCATCTGTTTCTTCATGGGATCTTTTTATTATTTAATTACTTCTGTGTCTCTTTTTAGAAAGTTGTGGTCAGTTATTTTCGAAACGCTTAAGAGCCATAGCCCTTCCTTACTCATCAATCAGTTATCATCTGGATTCCCAAGTCATCATGGAATGAGGATTATTATTCCTCTCTTTAAAAACTACCAGCAATTTCATCTCACTTCTAACTTTCAGGAGATTTACATGAAAATTGTGCAAACACTCATCCTTGCCCATTTTACATAGTTCACTGTACTAACGTGGTACAGACACATTTTATATTATTCGGTTTGAACGTAGTTGTATCTTTCTTTACAAATGCATTTTTGATGCATTAAAAGAAACTGTACTCAAATGCAGACAAATACAACAATCACATGGATAGTGGACAATATGGCCACCAAATGTGGGGAAAATTTAATAAGAAGTTTGTGGATTTCAGATTATTCTAGAATTTATTTCCTAATACAAATTTTAGTAATACTCTAATATTATTATTTACTATAATTATATTGACATAGCATTGTCATTCGATAAAGTAGTTAATTCAAAAAGTTGATTATATTTTATGCTCACCGTTCCATTTAAGTGTATTTTATTTTCTAATTGCAAATGTGTTTTTTTTTTGTTTGCAGGAGTAAGAAAAATGCTGGGTCAGAAGTTGGAGAGCAACTTAAAATCAGAAACGTTGCCGAGATTGGAGGGCCACGATGAAGACGGAGAAAGTTTAGAAACTCATTTTGACATAGTGTCCATTGCTAATTCTTGCCCAGATTTGTCTACTCTTGATTCTCCAGAATCTCACAGTAATGGCTCGGATGGACTGAGAATAAGTCCTGTGATGGTTCAAGACGGCGAAGACGGTGTGGATGGTATTTTCTACAAGACAGTAGTAATTCCTAACAAGCTACCTCTCAGTTTTCGAAGGAGGTTGGGTCACATCAAAATAGTTTTACAAACTGCTAACAAGTTCATGCTTCAGTAGACAATTAATTACACGCGCAAACATTCCACATGCTTCATCCCGAAACCATTCAGCGAAATAATTTTCTTTTGTTCTTCTTTTGCAGTACAAGTCTTAACAGTTTAGGGGTCGAGCAGGAATTCGGAACTCGGGCAAATCCAACGACAGTTGATGGGAGCACAGCCAGTGTCCTTCAACCTGGAAGAGTTGCCAAAGTTATTGGACAGTTGGAAAAGAGTTTGAAGAGAGAAACAAATAATTTGTCCCAACAACATTCCACAGAGTTTGTTCGCTCCAATTTGAGAGCATCTCATAATGGAACGGGATTTCTTCATAAGTCTGTTTCAACTCCATCAGTTCCACAGTAGTAAGTCAACACATTAATTAATCAATATTTTTAATTCTTCTATTTCAAATCAGAATATAATAGAGCTACTTTTTTAATTAGACACTAACTATCACTAAACTACTACATTTTATTTTCCGTCAACTAAGTAGTGTCTTATTGTTATTTAAAAATATTTGGAGAGAGGGCTAAAATTTATAATTATCCTTTGGTTTGGAAACGATGCATTTTAAATTGATAAAATATTTAGTATCATTGAAGGGCACGTAGTCTGGTCATTCTTTCTGTTCCTTTGAATTGTAGGGCTAGGTCAGTTATTTACAACAAAACGTAAACAGAGTAAATAATCGTAAAGTACAGGGTTAAATTTATAATTTACTGCACAGAAGTGTGTGCACAAAGTTTTGTTTAACCTTCGTTTTCAATTAGTTTTAATCTACACTTGATTGTTTTGTAATTCCGCTTAAAATCCTGTGGATTTCGGAATATTTGACAGTTATTGTTAAAATGGATCTTTTGTGTTAAAGTTGTATTTGTATTACATGGAGCTCTTGTATCCGTAGAAGCAGGAAGATTTAGTTTAAGCTTAGTACACAGAAAATCATTTGTGTGTAGCCTAATATCGATAAATACATATGCTCCAATTTGGATCACAGATAAATCGCCGTTGCAATTTACAAACTATTTCATTTCTTATCTTGAGTAGTGATTATTGATACACTGGTACATGTGTACTTTCTAGCCAAAGCACAGGGATAGTAGTTATCTAAGCTATTTGCTCGGACATATTGTCAGCATCTACATTTTATTGCCAATGGGAGATATGATATGATAATCTCATTGAGCCACAGATAAGAAGTTGTTTAGACTTCGGACAATAAGGCAGCACTGGCCACCAAACGAGAACTCGGTAGTAAAAAATTACTTCACGATACATATTCAAAGTCTAGTGTTATCTAATAACCTTACTTTATAGATTTTAATTAAAAAATATGTGAACATCATATTTATCATCAAAATATTAACTACATGTTCAAATAAGATTACAATTTTTACTTTGAATTTTTACAATATTGTAGTGCTTCTTACTTAAATATTATAACAGTTTACTATAAAAACCCTGTCTAACACGGAGGACCCAGAATTGGGGATTAAAAGTAATTAACGATTTCGTAAATGTTGGCAATTTTATATTTTCTTTGGAATTTCCAGTTCTATTGGTAGCTTTCTAGCCTTAGAAATTCATTGTCCACTCATATTTGTGTCAATACAAAACAGTACAAAGATATCGGCTTTGCTGATAGTGTGGAACAGAGATAACTCTGTACTCCAATTTTAATGTGACACTTTCTGGGAATATTTCAGTCATAAAAATTAGTTGTTAATAATAGTTCGTACACGGTAGCTTATTTTTTGTCCAATGCGACTAAAGGCTTTGAATAGTTGGGTTTAGGGAAGTAAAGAATGAAAATAAGTGACATTGTTTTTGTTTCAGTTTCGGAAGTTCGTCTACTACTCTGTTGGAGCAGAGGCACAAGCATTCCACGCAAGTAAATCTACGTCAGCCACAAATTTCGGATGTTATTCAACCCCATAGCACTAAACGAAGTTTCTTCCGCCGTAAAAATAAAAGCAAAGGAGGCTCGTTAAATTCGCATTCGCACCCTCCTGTCGTTGTACAATATTTTAGGAATAGTGGGGACATGGACGGTCTTCTGGGGAACCATAATGACGAAAGAGAGCACGACTCCTTGGGTAAAGCTGCTCTTCGGGACCAGAGTTTGGGTCTTAAAGATGTCGACGCAGAATGTTGGGCTCTATCAATGAGCTCAGAAGTAGTTTCCAAACTGGATGAAAAAGAAGTCAAAAGACAAGAGCACATGTAATTAATTAATATTTCTTAGTCAAGTCTATTATGCCGTGATTATTCCACAGAATTATTACAACTTTTAAATAATTTTGAAACCCAAAAGGTACGAGTTGATTCTTACGGAGAAACATCATTGCCTAACTCTTGCACTGATGCACCATTTATTTGTTACCGGAATGAAGAAAATTGGTCTTACACGGCAGGCCCGTTTGCTTTTTCCGGATCTTAAAGAGCTCCTGCAGGTAAATTTCTTTTTGGTCAATTTAATTAAACTAAATCAGAGAATTCGAATCACTGAATAATAATTTTGGTTTTCCAGGTACATTTTGCATTCTTAAGACGAATGAGAGAGCGGCAATTGAAGTTCAGAGAACTAAATCAGCCAATGGACACATTGGCCGATATTCTTGTCGATCAATTTACTGGAGATCAATGGAAACTGATGATACGTCTGTATGGATTACTTTGTGCTTCTCACGCGAAATCCTTGGAAATGTTTAAGGCACTTCTCAAGGATCAAAAATTCGCGTCACTTGTGTCTCTGTGGGACAAAGAGGTAATATTTATTTATTTTTAACAGATTATTAACTGCACTCCATGATTCAAAACGCTGCAACGTTATCCCATTTCAATAATAGAGATTTTAAATTGTAATTATCCTTAATTTCTTCCATATCTTAAAATACTTAGCATAATTCATGCACCTATATCAAATAACCAATGTGCAAATTTTTATGACTGGGTACTTATAATTTTATTTTTAATGGCTAGTGAGCAAATAATTTAAATCAGTGCTCATTTAAAATATAGACATTGCGACACGTAAACTTCCTTTTGTTACTGTAAATTAATAGTAATGGTTTCTTATTCGTTTTGATTCATTTCGTTTTCTTAAATACAATTTTTAAATAAAAATACAAGTGAAATGCAATAGTTTCCCTTCATATCTTTAATTTTGTTAATAATGATTTTACCTTCCCCTACTTTCTTCAGCTGTATTACTTGTACTGACATTTTTCTGAATTTGTATGTTTGTTACAGCCCTTACTAAGTAGGAAAAATGTTCGAGAATGCCTTCTGCTAGTGGCCCAAAGAATTACAAAATATCCACTTCTGTTCGAGCCACTGCTGAAAACTGCAGTTTCTCAGGAGGAGAAGGACAGCATTAAGAAAGCTCTGACGTCATCACGAGACTTAATTTCTAAAGTAAATGAAAGAGTTGCTGAAAGAGAAACTTTGATCGACATCTGCCAGAGAATAGACCCAAAGTCCTACGTAATAGTAGGACAACGTCGGCGAGGAAAGGAAGACATCATGTCCGTACCATCTCGACGACTGCTGTTTTATGGCCAAGCGATAGTTCACTGTAATCGAGTGATGGGCGGAAGTTCGTCAAGTATGAGCGCGATTGGAGCTGCAGCGTCTACCAGAAGTGTACCTTGCACTGTGCTTATTCTCACAGACTCCCTTATTTTTACTCAAGAATTCAGCGGGCGTCTTCAATTTGTGTCCCCGGTACGTTAATTAAAAAATTGAAACAAATCCCAGTAAAATAAAATAATGGGTGATAAATATATACATATAAGTATAAATACAATTAAAATTTATTTATTATTTTCTAGCCTGGTGTTGTGATGTTGAACAACTTGATCGTTCGAGAAAATGCTGGACAAACCTCGTCCTTATTCCTAGTATTAGGAACTGGAACTGCCAAACCTGAGATGATCGAGTTGCAAATTATTTATCCATCTAACAGAGAAATATGGATGGAGCGCATAAGGTGAATAATTATTTAATAGCGCAGTTTGTAAAATTATTTATTACAAATAAATACATGTTTATTACTTACAAACATTATTATGTACTAAACATTAACTGTGCTTCTATTTTGTCCTGCAGAGACGCAATATCAAAATTTGAGGAAGATGGGGACGCAGGCTCGGATGCAGATGAGGAATTATCCACCGATTCAATAGACTTTTCAGATATTAAGACTACTAGAGCTTTGGGTGAGTTTTAAAGTGCCGTAAAAAATATAGCAATAGAATTCAAATTGTTACAACAGAATTAATTATTATAATTTATAATTTTAGAAGAGCTACAAGAACAGGACAAGCAGTTGCTAGCTCTCCTGAGGTCACGTACTAAATTGGTGGACAGCTTACGATCTGAAAGACCTCACAATTGGTCTGCGAATCATTTCGATGGAAAAGACTCAGTTTTGAGTGCGGTGTCTCATGCTGCTAGCGTAAGTCCAACCTTTTTATTGTAAAAATTCTTATCAGATCAACTGCTTATTGTTTTATAATTATAATTATTATTTGTTTTATTCAACGACCATTACGCAAATCACATGTATAAGTAAAAATGCTATGATTCATACTTATAGCAATGTAAAAAAGAATAAGTGAAATATGTTTTGTAATATTTCAACGTGTTTATATCAGGAGGTGCAGCATATGATTCACCAGCTGGATTCTACGGGAGCAGTGAGTGTGAATAGGAGTGCTAGTTGTGTCGGCGAACATATATCGTCTGTAATGCTGTCAGGTTTACCAAAACGTGCTGACACTTTCGGAGGTTTTGACAGTCAGCAAAGAATTGCGATGGAATTCCCTCACAATGATAATAGCAAACTCCTTCTTCAGATGGTCATTCAATTAGCGGATCTTTGTGGGGAAATGTTTCAACAAATGGTTCCTCAAATCACTCCGCATGTTTACCAGAACCATCATCAGCTACAACGAAGAATGGAAGATTTGAGGGAGGCCCAACAACGACTAGAAACCGAAAAGGCCCTTTGGCAACAAGAACTTTCATCTCAGAAAGAAGAGATTGACAAGCAAAAGAACGAGTTGAATTCTTTGAAAGAATCTCTTCAGAAAGAGCAGGCAGACATAAGTCAGCAGAGAGAACAACTCTATCGGTAAAATATCGAAAATAATTTAATAACATTAATTGTCTGTACAACACATTCATTAATTTACTTTATTTTAAAACTCCCTAAATTTGATTTAATTTAATTGATTTAATCCCTTTCAACTTTAACCCCCCAAATTAAATATATTAATTTAGTGGGTTTCAAAAATATATTTAATTTAGTGGGTTTCAAAAATATATTTAATTTAGTGGGTTTCAAAAATATATTTAATTCAGTGGGTTTCAAAAATATATTTAATGGGTTTCAAAAATATATTTAATTTAGTGGGTTTACAACATATATTTAATTTAATGGGTTTCAAAAATACTTTTATATAATAATTTAGGTATTTCAAAAATAATTTATACAATTTAATTATTTAATTAATTTATTTTAATTTTCTAATGATAAATGACGTGATATTTGTGTTTTAGAAAACTTGAGGCTTTACAAAGGCAAGGAATTCGTCCAAATTTGGACGCGGTGTCGCCGAACACAATAAATACCAGTGTTGAGAAAAGTGCGTCTTCGGTGGTACCCGCCCGTCGGCCTCCTGCCGTGCCGCAGCCGTCCACAGCTCCTCCGCCCGTCGCAACGAATGCCTCTAAGCAAAAGCAACAGCTGCCCCTGCACTTGGCAGCGTCTTCGTCTTTCAAAGGAAGCCTCCACGCTGGTGCGACAGAAGCGCCGAAACCGGTGCCTCGCAGCTCACTCGTGAACTCGAAGGGAAATGCCCCAGGCGGGAATGCTCCTCAATCCCAAATGCAAAACTCCGGTGAGAACGTAGGCGGGGGCGGGAGTCGATTGAACCACGGTAGTCAGTTGCAGAGCGCGGGATCCCGTCGCGGTGCTCAGCCCCCGTCAGTTCAACAACTCTTGCCATTGCGGTTGAGTGAGGGGACTGGGATGAAGACGTCGAGTCTGCCGCGCGGGGTGGGCAGCCGCTCCACTTCCAACATGATGATCCAACCAGAACAACCAGTTCACCAAAACAGCGGCCCCATGCGCAACAGTGTCAGTAGTAGTCAATTTCTGCAGCACATGAACAGCGGAGACACGTCATCTCATCTCCAGAATTCTTCGTATTTACACGGACCTGCGACAAATGATCGAATGAGTAGTTACTACAGAAATCCTCACCCAGGAGAAAGCCGAAACGGAAGTGTGACACACTCGAACAATGGATATATGGAGTACTCCTTCGCTTCGAATACCCCAAGTAGCGTCTCGATTGTGCACAGAAGATCTGGGAGTAGCCCTGTTCCTATGTCTGCAACTGTCCAGCATGCAAGAAATCAAAATGCTCATCTGTACCAAGCGGATGACGACGTCGAATCTAAAATTCTATTTTTATAATCGGCTTTGAGTGGATATTTAAGGCGCTAGTGAAACGTTTCGTCGAAAAATTCCTTTTCTCAGTGGTTGTTCTATTCCCAGTATTTCCTGTGACTACTATTTCAGGATCGCCGACTTTATTCCAGTAGGTTAAAAATAATGTAGTGGTTAATTGATGGACTAAGATATTGAACTATGAAAAAATTATAGGAAATAAGTTAATGACATTAAGATGGCGATGTCCACAAAAAGCCTAAACGCCGTTTATCACTTGTTATCCACTAGCATTCCTCTCCAATGTGCCTAATGATAGAAACTCATTCCATCCAATACGTGAATGCGACAGCTGACCATGGTTAAATATTATTTTTTGGTAGATCGGATAACCTACCGACGCACTTATTTATATTATAGTGAAATACTTATTATGGTCATTTCGTCCATTGTGCAGTCATTGCACTTATTGTAAGTTTACTACGTAAGTAAGTCTGTAGGTATTCCTTCAGGGATCTGAGATCCCAAAAAGGAACTTAGACTAATAATACATATCCTGGTATTTGACGACAACTTATAGGTGCGAAACCACTGTACTAAAAACACTAACGTACTGCTAATACAAATTCCCTATTTTTAATAAGATTGTTACGCCAACATTTTCAAAACCATCAACTAATAGTGCCGATCAGTGGAATTCAGTCTGTGCCTTTTTGTCAAGTTTCAGACTCTACTAACAAAACAAACAATAATTCAAAAAAACTATAGAAATAATATAAATATGAACTGTCTGAGTTACTTACAGACTGATAGCTTTAGGACACTCAATGTAAACCGCACGTCTTAGATTTTACAACTGCCTGTAGCATTTCTTTAATTCAAAAATATTATTTTATTACGTATTTCTTCGGGGGTGCGGAAATGCAGTCCTCGTAGCAGGACCGGCTCTAGATCAACCGACTAAATTCTTTCATTTTTAGCTAATTAACGCTTTAAGAGCAAATCACTTACATATATTATTATTATTGTAAGGATGTAATCTAAACGTACGTATTTTAATTTTTGATGAATTTTATTGTCTGTACTAGTTATTTAACTACGTACGTTATTTATACTATTATGTCGTTAAAATAATTTCTGCCCCACTCGAATCCAGTTGTAAAAATGTTCTAAGGATAGTAAAATGTTCTTCTTAAAAATATCTGTAAATGAGATTTTACGATTTGATAGGAAAAGTTTTATAAAGGTTAAACAATTTTGTCTAACAAAGCTTTTAGTAACGATCAATTGACAAATAAAATTAGTAATAGTTTGTAGTACAATATCATGTCATCACATTCCATTGTTGAAATATTCGGTCGATTTCTCCAATATTTGGTTTCACAAAAGAATATCATCAGCGATAATATCACTTGTTAGTTTTAGTTGTAATTAGTTGGGAGGTGTGAATGTGTTTTACTGAAGGAGTCGTACGTATCAGCTTTATTCCCAATTGAAATTCCTTTTTCACATCTGTTTAAACAATATTTATCCGTGAGCTCAAAAATCCAACATGTCAAGGAGGAAGGTTTTTTCTTAATAATATCAAGTTTACTTAAAATAAATTTCGTAACTTTCTTTTGCTGAATATATACATTCTACAGAATTAAATACTAATATTCTTCAATTGACACAGTTTTCGTTATAACTGTAAACTCAGTCACACAGTATATATATTTTTTTCTTTTATAATTATAAAATTGAATACTTTTGAAAATTGTGTCACTCTCAAGGAAGGAGTAGGGGGATGTAAGAAATGTGCAAGGTGAAGAGGCGCTGGATAGTTAATAATTTGATAGGGTGATGTTTGTTGCAAGTAAAATATTCTGTGATGCCAGTCCAAATAATTTTTGCCGTATATTTGATCAATGTTGTGTGGGTAGAACAATTGACTATAAAAAAATGAACATGTTCGTAGTAAAACTGTAGTTACCGTTGGGAACTCGGTGAAAAACTGGTAGTTTCTTTATTCGCTCATGTAGTTCTTTGAGATTCTCAATTCCCATTAAAATATCTAGTGTACATAAATAATTTAATTTAATGTAACTTTGTATGATAGTTTTAACTAATTTTATATAAATGGTCAATTTTTATTTATTTATTGGTATGTAACATATTAGTTAGGGTTATATCTTATAAAGGTTTCCTTAAAATTACTTACTTTATAAACACTAATAATTATTGATACCTACTGCTCTACGTGTACTATTGCATTTCTTATTGAATTTTCAAGTATTAACTCTTCTCTCAAACCATTTGGAAATAATATTGGAAGTAAGTCCTTTGCAATTTGTAAACTGATATTACTGTGTATTTATTCGCAAGCAATTATGGGTAAAAGTTATTATTTGTGAAACATAGTACCTATCTTTTTCATTCCAAACAGGAGTTTTTCAGTTGCAGCATTAGTGTATGTAATATTATTTGTAATGGTTAGCTTTAATTGGACTATGTAACTCGATTTAGTTGTATAATAATCCTAGCAGATTTGTTTTTGCCAATTATGGACGTAGATAAAGGGTAGTAGCATTTATCCTGACAGTTTTACGTCAATATTTTTTTTACAATTATTGGGCTAGCAAAGGTTAAAGACGTCATGCGAATTGACTTCCTGTATTAGTAAGGATACTACGAGGCCTTTTAATATTTTGAAATTTTCCTCGAAGTTTACATAACTTGATATAAATTACGTCGTCGTGTGATGCAATTATTTATAATGATGATCACTTACAAACCAGGAAGAAAACTACATCAAGAAATTAGTCGAAAAATTGTAATTGAATATCCAAAGAGTAATTTGTAACTTTATACAGGGATTAGGAAAGAAAAAATTGTGAAAGTGATTGTGTCCACATGGAAATGTTGCGTATATCCGAGCTAGTAGGATATTCCGTTTGGCATTGAGTGTAGGATTGCAAAGCTGAATGAAGCATTGTAGGAAATTCTATTATATGCTTTCTATGAAATTAAATTACAAACTGGAAAGTTAAAATTGAGGGCCACTTTTTCCTTGGCAGATGTTTGTTTACTGTTTTGTGGCATTTTGTAAGTATAGCTAACTGTAGGTAGGTGAGTGCCTTTCTATTGTTTGGCATTGTGCAGTATTGGCTTATTATTAGGATAGTAGATTCACGGAGAAGAGAGAGAGAGAGAGAAGATGAGTCAGCATTGATGATAGAAAATATCCTGAGTAAATAGTTTTGTCATTGGAAGTAGATATTTTGTGTGGTTGATGATATTGTGACTTTGGGGATGTCAGGTTCCAGCTCATTGATTAGTTCTGGACGTCCTGCTAGCTATTGTAATTTGTCTCGGAGTTTGGCCTTTCTATCTTCATGTCTGATCCAAGGAATTTCAATCTCGTCTAATCTGGCTTCCCAGGAGGAAGTCTATAGGAAAAGAAGTGAGTTGAGTGAGCTGCTCCTCCTGCTTCTACTCCTCTCAACAATAACCGAAGAGGTAGAGAGAGAGAGAGAGAGCTGAGTGGAAGTCTCCTCGCAGGAATTCACTTCACTGATCATTCTATCCAGATTTGTTTTTAGAATATCTGGAGAAGAGTCGTCGAGATTGTGCTGGGTGGGTCGGAGAGAGCACTTGTCTCAACTTTCCCTGCACAGACAGATAGGATGCAGCAGCTCCTTGTGTTAAGCCCGAATTTACTATTTAACCTTATCCGTAAACATTCTTACGTTGTTAGCAAATCTTCACCAAGGACTTTGTTCTTCCCAGAAAACTAGAAATAGAACATTTGCAATCCCTTTCCTCGCATCATCAGCTCTATGTCTATAGTCGTGAATTCACTTCAATTACGATAAATAATAAATATACTTGTTAACTATCATTTCCCATCTAAACACATAAATAGCAGGCTGAAGCGTTACAACGGAACAGATACAGAGGCTGAAGACACATTGCCCTTTAGAGCTCGTGAATAGAAGCTAATTAGCCATTATGAGATATTCCTTTCAGTTTCTTTGCTATACAGAGCCCATTTTACTTCCTATGGCCTAATTATCACGAATATTTAACCCTGTGCCACAGACACTAAGAACCTGTGCCTTTCTCTACGACAATATAATATGTGATCAACAGTGAAAGTTGAGATCTGCTACATAAGCACACTACAGAATACAAAATCATTTTCATGGAATGTCAAGAGAAAAAAAGATCATTCCTACATCAATCCCATTTTCTACAGAACACTGCAAACAAAGCCTTCTCTTTTATTGCACAAATGATGTTATGAGGACATGCTTATTTTCACTCTTGTATATTCATCTCCAATTTGACTATTTCTAAGGCTAAATAACAAATATTCCAATCAGACTTCTACATCTACATTTTAAATACATTCTAAGCCATAAAATACACAGTAATGAGCAGTACTTACGATATTTTAGTAATAAACATATCGATAATCGAGGATACTATCTTTGGAGACCTTACAATATCCCATTTTAAAGAGCAATACAGATGTACCAATTAATTTATTAGTCAAATAACACCCATAGATTCACTACTTGTACTTATTAGTTTTGTGAATCTTACTTGTACATGGTATTAAACACAATGTAGTGTACATTACATGAATAATTTTATTTATAATGTAAAACCGACTGTAGTATTCAATTTCTCTCTACAGCGGATTATTTTACAATTATTTTATTGTGAAGCTCGAAGAGTCAATTAGAAGAGTTTGATACCAAATCTCAGAATTTAATAGCTAGAAAATTAAGTAATGACAAATAATGAAAAAATAACTTGATGTTCTTCGCACTGCTATCAAAGTGTGACAATAATTTGCTCGCTTTGGTTAGGAAAAACCTGGTTTATTATATGCTAACTGAAAAACATTATTCTGCATATAATGATGTTCGAATTGAAACACATTTGTGATGTAATAACATTTTGCTGCATTCCTTTTGCCTATAATTATGAGTATTTTAATTATTGTGTAAATACCATGTAAGGTTAAGGACCTACTCCTAACAATGTATATGTATGTACATGTTTGCTTAGTACATCTACAGATATAAATACAAATAACCCATGTATGCTATTGAGATTAATAAATTCAACAATAAATAAATCAAACGAAAGCTATATGCAACATTCATTTTAATAAATATTCTTTGTCGCACATCCCATAAGAGGCATCGCAGGTCTGAATATTTACAGAGGGAATGTTATTCCGTAAAATCTACATAGGATTACAATAAAATGAAAATGAAAATATTATTCATATAAAGATAATAACATGACAATAAATATACTACATTACATGTTTATAAATAAGCCATTCAAGACATGGGTGTAACTATGTTGTGGAAGTGACGTGCAGATGGCGCTATGATGCCGCGCGGAGGTGTAGACATGAGACATAAAAAACAGTAATTTGAGTCTGTGCTCACTGCTAGATACTTGAATACGAGTTACGTTAACTGTTATCATCCATTATCCCATTTTCTACAAACATTTTTATTTTTTTAGTATCATTTGGAAAGCTTGAAGGGAATATTCACTATTCTCAGGCGTTATTGATTATCAGACAGATGACGATATAATTTATGTATAGTATCTTCAGGTATCAATAGTGTGCATCTGTTTATCTATCTATTCTATGTAGTTATTCCTATGCGTCGTTCTAATTAACTCAAGATGAACGAAGAAAGGAAGATCCACAAAAAGAATTTTTGGGCGATTGTTATAAAGATATATTCTTTCATAAAATAGGCCAATTTTATTTTATTTTTTTACAGTGCAGAAAACTGCAAAAAGCAGAATGTTTTATATTAGCGCTTTCCCCGCATTTTTCTGTTGAATCGATCATGCTCCTAATATTATATTATCAGTAAATGTGATGTATGCTACACATTGTATTACAAAGGGTAAATTTAACATTGTTATTAAAATAGGCATTGTCATTAATACAATGAAACAACTTGTCGGTCCATTGCACAATCAGATAACATTGTTCGAAAACAATAGAACGCCATTTTTTGAAAAAACAGCCTATTCAAAGAAAGGTTTGACTACTAATATTACTATTTTCTCACAAATTAAATGCGGTGAAACAACACAGGTACTTCATAATAGGTCTCACGTTTCCCTTCTGCTAATTTGTTACTTGCATTTTGAAATGGTTTATTATAATCTCTGCTAAATAGAGACTGAAGTAGATTTTTCTCGTGGAAAAACCCTTGCACTGTCTTAGGGTAGATTTAAAAATCCAATATTTATTAGTTGTTATTATTACGTATGTGGGGCTCATGCGCAGTATATATGTACCCGTGTATAAATATTTGTCACATCGTTAAAATTAATAGTAATGCCATGATAATATTATATGGACTTGATATTATCCTGAGATGTACTACATGTATATACTTCCTTCAATTCCCAGAACCTTTTTAATCCATAATCGTTAGATGAGTGTACGGCCAAGAGCCAAAATGTAATTTCAGCGGAGTCTAATGGTGAATAGCTATAGTAAGTAGATAGACAGATAGAATTAGTTCATGGAAATATGTAGATAGTTATAATGGCACACGTGACTTGGTATTTCGTAGCATCAGCACACATCAGCTCAACTACATTTTTGTGTAAGTAAAACCAGTTAAATGTAGTAGCTGAGGGGGACATTTGATGCGAAAACGTGGCTACATTGGAGTAAGCACGGCCGAGTGTCCTTTGAGCCGCAATGCTATGACAAGGTAATCGGATCTGAATTCCACTTGAAACAGCTAAAAGAGGAGACGATATCAATTTCCGAGTTTCGTGTCTCTGCCCACCTTAGCATGACAAGACATTTTGCTCCATTACTTCCTTTATGACATTCCCTGAAAGTGAATACTTCGAATTGCTAGCGAGGGCAAAACATGGTCAAGGCGGCGCAAAAAATCTATGCCTGTGTTTTGTGGATGTTGGCTTTTCGGCATTTGTCTGCTGCACTGATTATAATTTCACTTCATGCAATTCAACCATTATAGGGCGTCTTGTATTTTTTGTGCATCTTCCCGTGTAGCAAAACATCTCACACGAGCATGTTATATAATTACAGTCACTGCTACATTACAGGTGCTATTTCTACATGGAATCAAGGCAAGCCTTGGTTTTGCTAAAGGTCTAGCTCGACTTTTTGTAAAAGGAATGGAGACATCACATGTCTGATACTTTCCATTACAGTGATTTTTTGAAATTAAAACCTACTTTCCTATATATTTAATGCTAATGTATATGTTACAGGGTATACGCATATACAGGGTCAATACTTTTCCCCTAGGTCATATAAAATCTAATTTTGAATTATTAAATTTGCTTTGAAATTGATTAAATAGAATTTGACTCTATACCTACATCTAATAAAATGACGTCAGTCCATAGAAAGTTAAGAGTATATGTGTATCATATAAATTGGATACTGTAGAAGATTTTGCACGAGTCTTAAATTTTCCGAATGATTTAGCAAGATTTATAGATTGCAAGTTCAAATATGTATAGACAAATACGTATAGACACCGAAAACTATTTTCTTGCCTTTTCATTTTATTTATCCTTGAGATAATAATGACAACGCACAATTCCAAGATTTTTCATGCAACAATCTAGTTTTTGCACTCTGATTTTTAACTGAACTTTCCACTTAAAAGGATTGATCTTCTTTAATAGGCAACCATTGCATTATATAAGTAGGTACCTACCTACTTTAGTATATCTCCGAAAATTAACAAAATTAAGGTCATGAAAGAAAGTAATATGAAATTGTCAGAACTCATATGTGTTTTGCTTAACAAATAGTCATTATCGCTAGCATTAAATATTAGTCATTAGAAATTCAAATTAGTCCAGATATTTACATATGAAAACTACATCTGTCAGAACAGTCACAGTCAAGTATGCGAGAACGAAAGAGAAGGTGTGACACGCACTTAACGTCCATTCAATTATTGAGAATGTTGGAGAGCGAAATGAATTCTTTGGCACAATAAATTTTCCTGCCTTGCCTGTATTTCATGTAGCGTCTGTTTTTACGATGATGGATCTATTGTGCGAAATCAATTTTGATAGGTTGTACATAGATGGCTAGGTATACAGGTACCTGTAATAATAAAGTGTGTTCTGACATAGAAATGAGCGTCTCAGGCGAGTTGGAGTGAAATGTGAAACCCTAGCTCATTATTACGTGGTGTTACCTACACCATCCTCCTATGAATTCTTACGTTGTCTCTGATTCAATTATTACCTGATTTGTGATTAGCAGGTGAGAAGGGTGGACTCACTGGCCGTTTCCACGCATTTCCCTCAGTTTGATTTCTGACTTTGTCCGAGTTACACTTCCTTATTCCCTACAATCTAGGTGATTCAAATTTTTAGATTAAATACCGGTTCTGACGTTAACCTTTAATTTCATAATGAAGATTGCCATATCAGGTGGTGGACTGGTAAGTTTTCTTTTCGACCCCTTCGTGCAAAGTTATTTCATAAAACCTTACTGTTGTCGGTCAGTGTTAAATAATACCTACCTTCATGATATAGAGACCTACAAAACATTACGTACCTACCTAGTTATATCAATCCAGATTGAGGAACATTCAGTGATAGGATTCCTTCCTCATTTCTACAACATTCTTGCTATTTCACGTGTGATTTCATTCAGAGTTCTGTGATATAGATACCGAGATTTCCTTTTTCCGTTAAGAAACAATAAGCACCTACAACAGCAGTAATGAATTCGGTATTTTACAAAACAATAAGTAGTCTCACACATTTTTGATATGCTAATTGATAGTTCAAGACATAGGTATCTAATCAATAGTCCGTTCTGAACCGGAAAATAATTTACGATTGGTAAATATATTATATATATTAAATCCCTGAAAGACAGTAAATATGCAGGATGCATTCTGATAGACCAACAGACAACATCTACAACTGCATACATGTACTTGAAATGTTTACACGTCACGACCCTTCATTATAATATTCTTCATGAAAACATTGATACTGCTAAATATACAATCAAAAAGCGGCTACTATGTATTTTAGATAGGAGAAAATCAGCTAACAGGTTTTGTTTCACGAAAATATTTTTATAATAATGCACACGATTTTTGTGACGAAAAGTAATCTCATTCTCATTTTAGAACGCAGTTAGCAAAATAATAATGGATAATAGTGGTGTAGTAAAATATTTAAATGCCTACGTGTAAAAATGCACGTATGAATGTTTACATACCTACTTGACATTTATTTATAACTGACGACGTAGGTGATTCACACATTGTTTCCACTAACACCGACTTTTTATCTCAAAATGATACTTGTTCAACAGTCCGTAATCTGCAGACATACGTAAAATTTGCACGCGTTTGCAGTCTTTGCTAATTGTCGGTAAACAATTGTACTTGGTCTAATGCAAATTGGGCTTTTTGTGGACACAGACAGACAATATTTAGCGATTAGTGCCTCAAACTAAACTTTAATCGCAATGACTGAGCTGCAAATCTTGTTCCACTTAAGCTCGGAGATAGTAATTCAGATATTTTTTAAATTCATATCCAAAAAACGTGTTCTGGCACGTGTATATATTGTTGTTCATGAGTTTAGAGTCGTATAAAAAAGAAATCGCCACCCACCATCGTAAGCGCACTTATCATGCCATATGTAGAAATTAAAATAAATTCATTATAGGAAAACCACATATTTATTACACCGTTTGGAATGCTCATATAAAGAAATTCATACCTAACAGAGAAAAGCACACGTGTGTTTCACAGAAATCCATTTCTTCAGAGTGCAAAAATTCTTTCCATTTTATAGATCAAGTTTGTATTTGTCAGTACTGACATATGGCTTATCTTTTCATACACAAGATAATAGAGACGACGCATAAATGATGTCTGCGATTTTGGGCCAATTTTTGACGCTCTTGATAAAGTTTTGTGTAGACCATCACAGGAAACGCCATACTTTTTAGCCACCTAAATCGCAAACATTATACACGTATCAACAATTATCGTCCCTTATATGAATTAAATGGAGCACTATAATTTAGTGATCCTATAGATTACAAAATACATAGTTTATTTTAGTTATAAATAAAAATATGATTAGTTATTTAAATAATAAGATACATCACAAGTCATAACTATTTAAGAGGGACATTTAATTTGGTGGAATCAGACATCAAATGAGAATAAGGATTAAGCCCTCCTGAAAACTATTTTGTGTTAAACGCTTGTTTGGTATTATGTAAACAATGGAAAGTGTATTCCGCTGAGAGCTAGCAGAGCAGCTAAAATGTATGTCTGTGCTAAGTATACGTTTAATGTCGTAGCCTTAGGATATCGTTATATTAAATCATTTTTATTTGGTACTCATGAGCAACAATTGAGAATATATGCACATTTGTAGAAGATCAGCAATTTAGGAATATGACTGCAGATGAGGTCGAGTGCCATTGTGTGTGAAATACACGACAAGAATGATAATGTTACTCGTGGCACTTTCGTGTAGGAGTGTAGCGCCTGACAAAGACGATAGGAAAAATCTTTATTTTTACTATATTTCCGCACAAGAAAGTTTACGTTGAGTTTTTTGGTTACCTCCTAACGGTGCTTCTTGGGATATGAGAGCCTGAAGGATTAGACTCTCGAAGGCTATCTCGAAATCCATCCTAGTCGATAAATTCATAAAAACTGAAGGAAATGGAAATAATAAACGTTCAAATTTTCGTTTTCCCTTCGCAGCATGAATCCAGATCAACCTCATTGCTCATAGATTCTCATCACCGTCCATCCAATATCATTCTCTGCAGCAGAGCTCAGCATAGAGTCCAATCCAAACTCCTTTCTTTAGCATGACAGATTTCATTTAGGCAGAATAAAGGGCACATGTCCTGTGAAGACTCTTAAATCTGAATCTTGTAATTTAAAGAAAAACTAAATAGCTCTCTAATAAATCACCTTACTATTTAAATATATAGTGAACAGAAGAAGAAAAAAGTTTGCAATGACAAAAAATACATTGTTGCTTTCATCACTGAATATATAATGAGCAAGTAGCTTTTAAATGATAGTGGAATCTTAAAGCACTATGCTAATATTTCCTGTAAGTTTTATAGCAGATTAGACATTTATATATGTAGAAAATAAGCAAAATCTTTATGATGATCAACCAAACGCTCTACAGATTACAGACAACAATAAAAAGTTGGAATAATGAGTCATTCATTACAGAGGGTTGTGACAGAACATTGATTCGATATATACTTAACAAAAATATGTATGTATGCAGCAGACATGCACACAGGAATATTGTGACTGAGAATTGGCTTTCAATTAAGACAAAGATGCAGAAACAAAAAAAGTTGTACCCATCCCTATTCTCCAATCTGGTCCTTATATAACTCCTCTTTTTATTCATCTTAGAACAAATGACATTTTCTCGCGAAATAAGACATGTCTTTACTTAATTAATTGCTCACAGTTGATATGATAGTCTAGTATATTATTTACCATACTTTCTTAAAATGTTTGTCTTCGTATATTGTAAATCATTGTTTTATTAGACATTGAATGATTTTTTTAAATACTATCGATGGTATCATTAAAAAATAGAACGATTAAGCTAACCTTATAACATATGTAGAATAATTTGGCAAAGCAATAGACAGCTACTAATATATGTTTTCTCAATAATATTCAAGTTTTTTACAATTAACTCATTACTGGCATATATGAGGCTTTATATGAGGTAGTAACTGCCACCTCATATAAAGTTGTTTTAATTCAAAAACCGCATTTAATGTTATTTATGTCTGCACATTATATTTCGCCAAGCGTATACAAAAACCGGTCGAACACATAAGTAAATTATGCTAACACTATTGCATTGTATTGCTTGTCAATTTATTGTTCATTTCGGTGTTAGGCTAACTGCCACCCGGTTAACAGCCACCCCGGCCAACTGCCACCCGGCCAACTGCCACAAAATGAGAGGAGCTATTAATTTTTGCTCCTCCTGCAACAGCCAATCAAATCTCGTTCGTAACTCCTTTGTTATTAAAATAAAATGGTGGCCCCAAAAAGGCATAGTAACATAGCATCTTGCACTCCGTCACCCCACAGTGACGAAGGACGGTGTACAAAGACTAAAGATTTAGGGGTATGTTTATTTCCTTTTAGGTTAGGCTAGTCCAAAATTTGAAGTAGTGACGTGTTTTTATTAAAATGGGGATTTAATATATGGATAATGGACTTAGTAAAGGGACTTAGACTAGTATAGAGGCACGCGCAAAACGTGTGAGTCACGTTCTACACATGTCCCACTCCCCGCTGTGACGTCACAGCCTGAGAGGAGCACACGCAAAACGTTCCGCTGTGACGTCACAGTGGGGGAGCAGCACACGCAAAACGTTGCGCTGTGATGTCACAGTGGGGGAGCAGCACACGCACAACGTTCCGCTGTGACGTCACAGTGGGGGAGCAGCACGCGCAAAACGTTGCGCTGTGACGTCACAGCGGGAGTGGAGCACACACAAAACGTTCCGCTGTGACGTCACAGCGCGAGAGGAGCACACACAAAACGTTCCGCTGTGACGTCACAGCGAGTACGCGCATGCGCAAAACGTGTGAGCCACATTCTCTACATGGCGCCCTCCACGCTGTGACGTCACAGCGAGTACGCGCATGCGCAAAACGTGTGATTCAAGTTCTCCACACGCTCGAAGATAATAGCATGCTAAGTCGCTATGCTAAGTCCCCATTCTAGGTCCCTATGCTAAAGTCCCCATGCTAAGTTCCTATGCTAAGTCCATTTTTCATGTATTAAATCCCCATTTTAATAAAAACACGTCACTATTTCAAATTTTGGACGAACCTAACCTAAAAGGAAATAAACATACCCTTTGTCTTTGTCTTAAAGTCTTTGTACACCGTCACTCGTCACTGGTGGATCACGGAGTGCAAGATGCTATGTTACTATGCCTTTTCAGGGCCACCATTTTATTTTAATAACAAAGGAGGCACGAACGAGATTTGATTGGCTGTTGCAGGAGGAGCAAAAATTAATGGCTCCTCCCATTTTGTGGTAGTTAGCCGGGGTGGCAGTTAGCCGGGTGGCAGTTAGCCGGACACGGTTCATTTCTATTGTACAGTCCTGTACATATATTAGAAATACACATTAGGAATCATTTGTCATAGATTTGCCACTAATTTGTACACTGTTTGGAGCATCGCAAATTAAAATGCTCCCCAAAGAACAATAATGTACATTTATAGCAACCATTATTGTTTTCAACCATATGCATATGGTTGAATATCTTTAGTAAGTATACTATCCTCGCACACCATATAATATATGCTCTGCTAGGTCTATCATGTATCTGTACAAGGTGCGACAAATAGCTTCAAAAAGATTTCTCACGTAAAACTATTCTAGCTCAGATTTTTGAAACGCTGAAAACCTTCGAAAAATCAAAAACAAGAAAAAAATTCAATGGTTCAAAAATCAAAAATTTTCCAATGCAGATCGAAAAATCCCATTTTTTTCTTATACAAAATTTTATTTTTGAAAATATTGGAAACATGCTCTCAGGAAATATGAACAGATTGAAAAAACGTTTACTACCTTGCTCTACATAAGTTCCCTACGTGGTCATTGAGATCCTGGAAATTAATTAAATTATCATATTCCTTTTACCTTTTTTTGGGAGAAATTATATTTTCCTTAGAGTTGTTGACCTAAACAGACACTATTGATTTCCACGGCCTTGCAGACTGCTCCCTCACATAGTTACAGTCCATTATTGCCAACTTTTATCGGAGAATTCGGAGATGTAGCAAAAGTTATCAAAAAGACAGTTATATCTCCGACGCAGAGATGAAAGTTAGCAATAATGAATTATAACATTTTGAGGGAACATTCTACAAGTTCATGGAGATAATAATGTCTTTCTAGGTCAAAAACTCTAAGGAAGATAGCATTTCTCTCGAAAAAGTATGACAGTTCTCCATTTCATATTATTGTGGGGCTCATTGAAAATCCTTGTCTCTCAGTGGCAACAAGAAAAAATCATGAGTTGTCTGTAGTCTGGAGTGAGCTTTATGTCATGATTTTTATTAAATATCCATAGACATTGTCGTAATGGGGTTGACAAAGAAAATTGCCAACGATTCCCAATGATGACACTAACGTCCCTCTCCACCCGCCTTAATTCATTCTCCAGGAATCAGGACTGGAAAACATGTCAAACCCCTTTGTTGCTACAGTAAATAGAAGACACGCTTCGAAAACAGCAAATGTTTTGTTAGAAAGCAATTGTCTAGATACGGCCTTAACTACGAACCACATAAAAAATCGATCGGGTTAAAAGTTAGAACCAGTTAAGCAGGTTGCGTCATTACACAACCTGCTTAACTTTATACAATGCCTTACATTCTGACGCTCTACGGATGCTACGGAAGAATCAATGCTCGAAAAGCTCATTAAATCACGTCTTAATAAATAACGTTATATAAAACCAATTTTTCAAGGAAAATCGTAGACGATGTTTACCTAATCATTACGGTATCACAGAAACACATTAAATCACAAGGAAAAAAAACTATATGACCAATAATGACAGGACTTCCTCAAAAGAGAACATAATCCCTGGATTCATTACGTAAATGGTACTAAGCTACATGAACTTGCAAACTTCCAAATGTACGGATAATGTTACAACATCAGATTTCTTGCAAATTGCATTCGCAATTATTTGTAAATCTTCGTCAGAGATTTTATAATGATGGCAACTAAAGACGCAATGAGGACGACGACGATAATAGGAAACCTACCTTTCAGCTTTCTGTTTGTCAACTGCGCCATGAAAGTACACGAGGTTACATGCATTAAGCATAATAACAAATTCAGAAAGTGGCTTCCCTACTCCGTAGTACTAGTATTGTGAGATTGTTATTGCGATATGACACAAAATAAGTAAATTGTTATGGAGATGAAGTGTTTACATGTTTTTTTTGTGCGCTTCAGGTAGGATCTCTTTGTGGCTGTATCCTGGGCCAGAAAGGACACAATGTTGAGATTTACGAGTATCGACAAGGTAAGGAAAAATACAAATAAACTATTTCCTGTGTATGGTGGATTGTTTTGTTCATTCATACAAATGTAATTCTTCTTCAAACCATTTCCAATGCAAAAAATCAGCTCCGGTACAAACATCAAAGCGCAATACCTAAATGCTATCTATTTCTTTAATCAATGACGCCGTAGTACTTACAGTTCTTGTTTATAAATGCTTTCTTGAAACTGTATCATGCTAACAAATACAAAACAACTCTTCAATGTAATGGATGGTATCCGCTGTATCGAACTCAATTGTTTTTATGTGTTTGATATCGAATAAATCAATTTTACAATTGTCCCAATGTGCAATATATGTTGTAAAATGTTTTTTTACAAAGCTAATGTAGAGAGATTTTTATTGAGCGAGTTGAAAACTTTTTTTTAATGACTGAAGGGTGACATATAATATTTCCCTTTCAATTATAATTTGTTAATAATGAATGGAAAATCTGATTGAAATGGAAAAAATTGGATTAGAATGTTCTCGGTTGAGCTTTATGTAATTTTTTGGAATGCATCGACTCTTTTTAAAGTATGACGTGAGACATTTGATCTCCAATAGTTGTTTGGTATCAGTTTACTATTTTGTTAAGTCAGAGTCAGGGTACAATGACGGAAGTTTAGGTTGGGGCAATAGGCAAGCGTACGTACATGGATGGATTATGTATGCATGTTTGTTTGTGTTACTGTGTGATGGCGGAAGGAAGCCGCTGAAGTTGACAACTGTAATTGTAGAGAGGGATATTAAAGATTAGGAGTGAGTTGAAGAGAATGAAGTTGTGTGGAGAACATGAAATGTCTATTTGTGTCAGATGAGCGTGTACGGAGCCAGAAAGTAATAGTTCCCCCAGAGAGCCCATAAAAGTGAGTCCGCGTATAGTCCACGCCGAGTTTTCCATCCTGCAGTTTTTGATAGTTAAGGCGGTGTCTGCTGGCAGCAGAATCCGAATTTCAGTTTAGGAGTGACATTTGGCTAGCTTTGGTCGACTTAAAAATGAAACTGTCTTTCTGTACCCACAAGAGAGCAAATGTCAATTATATTAACTAGAAAGCGTCGTACCCTGTTTTTAAAAAAATTTTTTGACAATAATAGTTTTGTTTAGAGTTACATTAGGTAACGTTAAAATTTTAGTAATAATAACAAACATCTTTACATTTCTTGCGTAGAATACGTACATTATGATCACATGACTGTAGATTCTCTGGTTCTAGGCTCTCAACTACTTTTTCAGGGGTTTGCACCTCCTTAAATGTTTTGTGATGATGCTGTTGTCTCACAGATCCTCGGAGTGTCGAGGGAAGACTGTTACGTGGCCGTAGTATCAATTTGGCCCTATCGACTCGGGGCAGGGCAGCATTGGCCAAGGCTGGCTTGGAAGACGTCGTCCTAGCCCAAGCCATTCCCATGAAAGGAAGAATGCTTCACTCCATCGACGGATCCAAAAAGGAAGTTCTCTATGACCCAAACGGGAATCAAGTAATAAATCATCCCCTTTTCTACTTACCGTTTTTTGCCTAATTTTCTCTACATGTCGATTTAGGCGCGTGCTTTGTCCGCTAGAGCCTATCGACGAAAATACACACCCATGTGCATCTCTTCCTAAGAACAATCCCTGCAATTTATTTCCCAACTTTTCGCCAATTCCTCTTTTCTCTCATGCCTCATTTCAACCTTTACTATTTTGAGTGAACGTTACCCGGAGCCAGTCAACTTATTTGACATTTCGTAGATCAAGGTGGGATATTTATATGACCCATCCTTTATGGTAGCTACCTATGACTTATTCTCTATTTTAAGTTTTTTGCTGCTCTCAATTCTTAACAGTTTAAGCGGTCAAATCAGTTGGAACATAGTAAACCTTTTTTAATCTTTTGCAATTTTCTGAGTAACACCTTGTTAACGCGTTTCAGCCTTCCATAATTGCTAATATATTTTTATTTGAATTTTCAACCCGAATTCAGCATTTTCTGTGCGGAACAAGGAAATGGGAAAATTCTTCGCAAATAGTGTCCGCCACAAAAATCAATAAGCGTTAAACAAAGACAGAATGTAAGAGGCCAGGTCCATTGTAAGATAAAGCGTCTTAGGGTTAAGGGAGGATATCTCGGCTAATAATTACTGTCATTTATTTAGCTCAGAATGGTAGCACTCAAAAAACTGCTCAATGGCAAAGGATCAATGTGTTCTCAAATGTATTCTCGAATGTCAGTAGTTGTAATTATTGTAATGTGATAAAACTAATCATATCAATAGAAATAATTTTCGAAGTGCAAAAGGAAATTAAATGCAATTTTAAATAAATTTTTTCAGTGTATTTATTCCGTAAGCCGCCGTTTTCTCAACGAGGTCCTTTTAACAGGTTAGTAAAGAAAATTAAGTTCCTCTGTATTATCTTTTTTAAAAATAAATATGATTGCCCATTGCAAAATTATACTCCTGCAAGTCGAGATTTCTCTTTGGAATAAATTTTAATTATTGCTGTTGAATTACATGAGAAAGCAAACATTTTTTTTCCACGAAAATGGAAATTATATGGCAGTCTTCATGACTCTGCTCTAGCAGTTCTATTTTTTGTAATTGCCATGCAATATTGACTCGGGTTTTTGAGGTTTGTATTTTATTATATTTATTATTTTTTATTATATTAATAGTGGGTGAGTATTTGAATGGTGAGAAAATGAAGGGAAGAAGTTGGGTTGTTTATCAATTGGTTTTACATAGAATTATGTTGTAGGGATTTAGTGGGCTAGGGAGTTGGGTAAACGATTGGTGAAAAGAGTAATTTCGAGTTTATTGCAATTTCCTTCCTTTTCTATTTGGATTGCGGTTATGCGTGAGTGGAGGGATATGATAGGAGATGTTGAGGGTTCGACAATGATCCTTTCCTTTTAACAAGTCGTGAAAAGTGAAAAGAATGTGGTCGGAGAGGAAATCTTTAAATCGTCTTCTCTATTCCGTTGTATTGCAGAGGCCGAGAAGAGCAGGAACGTGAGTCTCCGCTTTAACCATAAGCTTCTTAGCTGCGACTTGGACAAGGGGATCGTGAAATTCAGGTACGTACGTGGCATTTCTGTCCAGCGAGCTACAGCAACCACTCCTTCGCCTCTTCTCCATGAATACAGATAAATGCGTTTTACCTGCGGAAATAAAATGTGCATGTGTGTCTGCTCTAGTGGTTTATAGATGAGGTTGATGGTATTTCAAGACTGGAGTCTATTGCTCCAGTCAGGGAAAGGAAGGGCATGAAACGGAAATGAAAATGTCTTCAAGTTGAGCCTGGAGCATCCACTTAAATTCTATTGCTAGTTCTGTGGACTCTGAGCGAAAGGAAATCACACGAGGCAAAAAGCACTAGAGAGAGAGAGAGAGAGAGAGAGAGAGATGGAGAAAGCACACATGCACACACACACACACACATTACATATACATAGGACTTGAGTCGGAGTTGTGACTGACAAAGAAGTTCAATTTCACTTTCTCCATCTTCTCTCTCTCTCCGTCAGATCAGGAATGGAGTCCTTGTTCTTGATGCATGTATATTAATGTGCCAGTCGCTTTGAAATTAGTATATCCTTGGCTAAAGCCTATAGGAGGAGAGTGCAGAGTGTCCTCCACTCTGTCCAAACGAGAATTTCACCGCACCAACTGCCTATCTACATAAAAAGCAACTTATTGTTGGCAAACTATGTCCTATGCGTTCAGGACTCTAAATCCTCAGAAGGAATTCCATTTGGAGAGAAGGAGGGCAATGTGGATGCCGAGTGCATCCTTCCATTACCTCTTACCTTACATTACTCACATCCTGTGTCATTTTCTCAGAATTTCAAACCACTAGCCACGATCCATTTCTATTTAATGCCGCCACTATGAATTATCTTCTTCCACTTTCAGCTCAGCTCCAATTTTACAAGCTCAATAAATAATAATTGCTACGATAAATGGCTTATTCTTGGTCAATTAATGGACAAAGTTTCACTGTTTTACTCCATCATACATCTGATAGCCCGTCCACCAAGGGAATTCCTACAATGTGCTCAATATCAATGGAATTCACTGTTCTCTCAGATCCTGACCTAACTGACATAGATAGCATTAGCACATATATATAAAATCTCTATCTGTATATACATCCATGTAGGTAGGTAGTAGATACAGTGTTACTCTTTTTTATCGTGCCAGATGCGCTAAAAATGGAATCTACGTCCATGGCTTTACGTGCAGTTGCGATAAGTTAAAGCTCAGACATTCCACCAATCCACCTTGCTCTCCTTTTGGGAAAACTTGAGAAAGTAGAGAACATGGAGCCAACTATTTCCACTCACATCATATTTATGTTATGTTCCCCAATACCAACAACTATTTTTCACGTTAAAATCTATAGAGGGAATTCTAGAGGGATTTTTCATAGACAAACATCAAGATTGCAAATACCTTGCCCAGTATAAATCAATTAGCTATTATAGGAACCGCCCCTAGTGAAAAATGCAATTGGAGTTGTTATATAGATACAAAAGATACTATATAGTGCGAAGAAAAAAATACGTCGAAAATAAAATCTAGAATGGTCATTAAACTGTAAGTACAGAGTATTTATAACAAGTAATAACAAAAAGCAGGATAATATTTAGCGACGACATTGAACTAATGACCTTGAGTGCAGAATAATAAAACTCGTGCCAGTAAATTATAATGCTATTGAAATGGCAAGTTCCGTTGAAACAGCTAATTTTGATTTATTATGCATACTATGCATAATGTTATGCATGTTTTTAAATGTGTCTCTTCTAGACGATGACAGAATAGCGGAATGATTGTTTGGCATTACGTGCTGAAAACAAAGAAAGAGAACAGCGCTGATTTTTTTGATCATAGCCACACAATCACAAATACTTAGCTCCTTTTGATACGTAAATAGAGTATGGCATGCTATATTTGTACGCAGTCAGTGTAACAATGGAATTTTCTCAAGCATGCACAAATGTAAAGCAAATTAAATTTTTCCTAAGACTTTTTCTTCTCTGCTGGATTACTCTGCTCTTGTGAGTCTACAGGAGTCGGGATTACTAGACACGACAAAGTGCGGAGAAAGTCTGTAAAAGTGTAGGAAGATTTGTGAAAGAAAATATGGATTGGTCCCTCTGGTTGGTTGGCAGGATTTCCACTATAGAAATAAAAAAAAGTACCTCACTCTTTCCTAGAAGGCAAGGACATACTCTTTCTAAGAGCACAATGATTGAATAAATGGGATTGACATATCTTTCTTTATAAAAGCCTCTAAGGCACATACGTATGGGCAGAAATAGAGTATCGTCGCTATAGAGCTCATTCACTTATACATTGTACATGTTTGTTTACTCCTGAATTCTTGTGAGGAAAGGAAACTGGTGTAACGATGTATGCAACGCATATTTAAGTGTTATCTATACCAGCTATCTATCTCATTGACACTATAATCTTTGGGGAAAGTTAAAGCGTTATTAGCCTTGATGAATCAATACAGTCATTTACTACTTTCCTATTTTTGAATCTCCACTTTAACCAATTCTGATATTTCTGAGTGTAAACACACAAAAATATACTTCCTATATATTTATTACACTATGCATTCGCAATAAAAAGTGGGAAAAGCCATTCTGTCGTATTCGCCATGAGAAAATCTTGGGATGTAGTGGCAAAAAAAGGAGAAGTTACACGAGAAAGTCATGATATTGAATAAAAAGAACTTCTGCAGAAGACAATGAATTATATTGGTACTTTATTTTTATATGACGCAGGCAAAAAGATGGAAACAAAGAGTCAGAAATTGAAATTCCAGCTGATTTAGTGATTGGAGCTGATGGGGCACACTCTGCATTGCGGCAGTCCATACTCAAACGTCCATTGACTAATTTCAGCCAAACATACATCGAGCATGGATACATGGAACTTTGTATACCGGAAATGCAGGATGGAAAGGTTTGTTCCCTCGCCTTCCTTTCTTCCACCATTTCTCCTTTCCATATGCAATCCTACTCCTTGTTTGTTTGCTCATAATTTTTTACTATAATTTTATTGGGAATAATTGCGTGTTCCCTCAATGTTTTCTTATTGTTAGTTTAGCAATACAGTTCGTCTTTTTATAGGTGGCTACCTATACCTACCGCTTTGTTTATTTTTGTCACAGAATTATGATTGGGTGAGTAGTATCAGAAAAAGTTTTGGCAGGTCATGTGTAATGATGTGCTTAGGTCATTTATATCATAATAATATTGTCTGAGACATTACGTACTCTGGCGTCGCCAGCAAATGACAGTTCTCACATTAGTGCTAAATAAATTGTCTCAGTCTGGGACTTTCTCCGCCACTATTTTATAAAATCGATAAATGTCTTGTTTTACTTTTATTTTTCTTTCAATGAGCTAATATTTAGTCGATTTAGGAAGTCTACGCTGCGCAATTCAGAAATTAAAGCCAGGCATTGTGATACTATAGCATGTATTAATATTAATGATATATTATGCTGTTGCATTTTATTAATAAGCAAATAAATTATTATTGGAGCACCAATCTAAGAATTATTATTTTTACGGATTCTTTATTGCAAAATGCTCTTCTTTAGAAATTAATTTTAATGTCCTCGAAATGAACAGTATGCTCGAAAATGTTGACTTCAATAACAATTAATGGGAAACTTTGAATTTAGAAATTTTCTAAGAAACTAACATGAAGAAAACATGAGGGAACTTTATGCCATTTGCATTTACAACTGTTCGAAAGTCTTTTTTAACAATATTCTTATGCATTGCTTCGTAGCATGCGATGGAGAAAAATTATCTGCACATCTGGCCTCGCAGCCGTTTTATGCTGATAGCCCTGCCCAATCAAGATGGTTCCTTCACCGTTACTCTGTTCATGCCTTTCGACGTAAGTCACAAACAATTTATTTTAAATTCTCATCAATGGAAATTGCGTCTTCAATTCTAATGTAGTTCCCCAAGTGTTTCTCCACCTGCAAGAAATTGCTTTTCACTACCACAGTTGCTTCATGAATTGTTAAAAACAAAGAATCCATCTAACAGTTTCCTCATTTAAAATGTCCAAAACTAATTTAGTAATACAGCTGCCTTAAAATAAGGATAATTAAATGTTTATACAAAATAAAAACTTTAAATAAAAGTACAAAGCGCAGTAAATATTCAATTGCTAATGTGCATCACAAAAAAATCTTGCTCATTGTCGTTTTAGTAGTTATAAATAATTCCAAAATTTCAATTGGTTACCTACATAAAAGATAAAGAACATCAGAACTTTGAGTTGTTGTTGCCATTTAACGTATCAGTATTCATTTAATTACTAACTTGCAATTTATACTGAAACTTCTTAATTTTCTTGCTTTGATGACTGGAAAAAGTGAAAGTCTTGAAGTGAAAATAGTTTTCTCTTTGTTGTTTGGGAATTTTTGAGATTTTTGATTATAGTTGAAAGAGCTCTTAAAATAACTCTTTGTAAGTATCTGCTGGTGAATGTTGGGCGTTGTTTGTGTGAATAGTTGTGGGATTGTTGTGAAGGGAAGAGTAGGTAGCCACATTTGCGGAAATTATAATGATGCGAAGATGCAATGGTTTTATTGTTGTTTTAATTGCGTTTGCGCTGTGAGGTGAAAATGAGAAAGCTTAATTCTCTCCTCTGCTAATTGAGTGCAATTCCGCGAGTTCACCACACAATTTCCTTAGCGTCTACAACTCGAAGGACTTTTAGTAACATTCTCAAATTCTGTTTTCCTTACAATGAAATTAGATTTTCGAGCAACTCCGCTCGCCTACAGACATCGAGCTATTCTTCAACCAACAGTTTCCAGATGCTTTGAAGCTCATTGGCAAAGAAAATGTGGTGCGGGACTTTCTACAAACGAAACCATCTCCACTCGTCTCCGTTAAGGTTATATCTGAGATTCTTTGTCACATGCAGATACACTCATTACACGTACAGACAGATACAGTTAGCTCTCCGTCTTTCGGCATCCTGCACGCTTCTACGCACATTTGAGTGCCTAGTCACCTAGAGAAACTACAAAGCCTGACGTGTCTTTTAAAATATAGTTACTTCCTTTGTCATCCCGATTTCCCGCTCACTAAGTCAAAGTTTAAGGCCACTTTTATGTCGCAAAAGAGTTGAGCAAACTCAATCCTGCTACAATAATAACCTTCTGTGCGTAAAACATCATTCATCAAAGGCATAGCTTTATACGCCAACCACATCCTGGAAATGTAAAAAAAATCTTTTGTTCTCGCAGTACCAAAATAAATTTGTCCTCAAATGTACTTTACTGTAAACCCCTAATACACATTTTAGTACAAAGTAAATAGCACGAAATATTTTCTTAGAGCAATGCACAGGATGTTAGCATATGTCAATTATGTTTCTGTAACTCATTTGTCAATGCTCGCATGTTCCATGGAATATCCGTCATTTGGAATCAGAGAATTCCTCTTCATTCATCTAAATTCAAAAATGCAAATGGAGATAACTAATTTTATTTGGGACGACATAATGCATGTATCTGTCGTCAAGAAGTAAAGTGGCTATTCAAAGTGAAATAATTACTTTGATATAATTAAATACCTAATTGCTTTATTGTCATACGATTTCAACTCAAATTAACAATTTAAGCTGTTTTCCAAAAATGCATATATATAGTTGGTAACATTTTTTTGGGACATCTTTTAATTAGACGCAAAATCAAACTATTAATCTCTTTCATATTACGTAATAGAATAAGGAGAAAAATTGTAGCGGAGTATTTCATGGAATTCATGCGTAATAGGAGTCTTACATATTTTTTATTATTTACTGAACGGAGAAAGGAATCTCATGTTCGTTGGTTATCTATAAATTGTATCTTTTTTCACAGTGTGCTCCACTTAGTGCTGGTCGAGCAGTTCTAGTGGGAGATGCGGCTCATGCAATGGTTCCATTCTACGGCCAAGGAATGAATGCGGTGAGTGAGACGCTCTTTTTCCCTTTTATTTTCTTTATTACATGTTTAGCTAGGAATTTTATTTCCCTTTTTGTCTATAGTCTCCTATTACGCAATTGTATAATAATCCTTTTATAATGCTAGGATATCTAGTTAAGTTGGAATAAGGTCATGGTAAATTCTTTAGAGCCACTAAAGTAAAAAAAAAGTGTAAGAAGCTCGTCTTTAGTCACTCTTACTTTTTACTAGGAGTAAATGGCATGGAGATAAGAGATAAATGTATGTAAATACAATTAGCTTTGACTGATTGTAACTCTATCAAGACAGAAATAATTTCCCCCGCCTAACTAAATCGATATAAAAGGCAAAAACACAAATGAAATTCTTTAGTCTTATTTAGTAAGTTCTTCATCCATGTCCTATCGTCGAACGTCTCCTAGTTAAAGTAGACTGTTTTATTAATCTCAACTGCTACGACGATTCCACTCGTTTGGATTTCTGTTTTCTGAAATATAAAACTTTTAATTACTTAAGACTCATCCTTAATTGTTTTCAGGAATTAATTATGCATATAACCTCTTATACACTATAGGGAATATAGTTTATGCATATAGGGAAATATAGCGCTTGTATCTACTAAATATTAAATTAGGACTCATTGGGAGTTTCGGATAGGACACAAAGTATACTAAAGACAGGTAAATAGAAACGTAAACTCCCTATACGCAACTGACAAGCAATTAGGAAGCAGAAGCTTACAGGCTAATGCATCCAACAAGAATAATTCAATCCTACTCCGTTTTATACTCTAATTCTATCTTAATGAGACATTTTTCCCCGAAATATTTCCCTTCCCGTCTTTCATTCTCTGTAATATGTCTTTGTTATTAACTTCAAATAGCTTAGCCACAAAAATGGAATTTATCCTCATTGTAGCCATTGTTGATAAAGCTTTCGTCGGATCACAAACGACGATTTCCTATACAGCAGCGTACTATCTCATTAAAAAAAATAACAATGCCCGAAGTAAACAACGCAAAAAGATTTAATATAAAATCTTGTATTTAATAACTGTTCAAACAGTGCGCATCGGGACATATCCCCGCAAACTGCTCTTACCAAAATGTATCTACATTCTTGAAACCCAAACGTTGCGGTTATACGTGACATGACCGCTGTAGCCACAATAAAGTGAAAAGGTCCATTGCTATGCTTTTGAGAAGGAGTAGCTTATTCTCATAGGTAACATACTTTCGAAAGGATGCTGTCTTGCGAGTACATATAGGAATGCAGTAAATCCTAAAGGAAATTGCTCTATTTATTCCTTAATCTCACAAACAAGTTGGATATAAGAATGTATGGCAATAGAGTTAGAATTTTTATGCTCGTTAGTCTCCTTCCATATTGCAGTTCCCTCATTATTAATGAATAGCAGATATTTCAGTGTGTTAGAGGTGGGGTGTGTTAAAAAGCAGTAATTTACATGCTAAAAACTAGTAGCTCAGTTATCCAGAGTTAAAAGACTTTTCACAGCTAATTTATTTCCTGAAGGACAATGACCCTTTCGTAGAGAACGCTGATTTACTGACGACATTTTCCTGTGTCATGTATTGGTAATAATGTATAGGTAAGTTTAGGTATATTTCATGATTAACTTTTTGTGGAATCCTGAGATTTAAACAAATAGTTTGTAGCTACACTAGAAAGTGCAAAAAGATTTCCGTCACGATTAAGTCTAGCCACTAAGACTTTTTTTAGCATGAGGGTTAAATGTAGGTATATATAATCTTGTCTCATTGCCCGAAGAAAGTTTATTGCTCTAAATTGGGAATGTTGGTAGATGTACTTAATTATTTCGTGTTGCCTATTGTGAATAGAGAGAGAGAGAGAGTGAAGAGGTGTTCAATAGGAAAGTGCAGGGCAAGATGTATATAAAATAAAAAGATGTGTGTATGTGTGTGACGGAGTTGTTTGCTTACAGGGCTTTGAAGACATTTTCGTGCTGGACGATTTATTGTCGGCGTGTGGGAGCGAGGACGTTGAAAACTGTTTAAAAAGGTTTAGTGAAAGTCGAAGTGCTGACGCGATGGCAATTTGCGAGCTGGCGATGTACAACTATTTGGAAATGAGACATTTAGTCAATCAAAGGGGATTCTACTTGCGGAGGATTATTGACTTGGCGCTGAACAGGGCATTTGGTGGAGGCTGGGTCCCTTTGTACAACCACGTCACTTTCTCCAACACGCCCTACTCCCAGTGCATAGCCCACAAAAAGTGGCAAGATGATGTAAGTCACTCTCTAGTCTTTATTTGTCCTACTTTATATCATCCAGCCGTCCAGATCCAATCCAAATCCAACCTCCTCCGCTCCAGCTCACTTCTTGACTTGATTAACGTTGATTTTCCACCACTCGCTCCTCTCGTCTTATTTGTGCGAGGAGGAAGGGCGCTCCCTGGGCCTTGCCGACGATAGGGCTAAGCCCAACTCCGCCAATTCCACTCACTCACTGATTCAATATTGCATTTAGGTCCTGGAGAAAGTTAGACGCTATACACTGGGGGCTCTGGCAGCATCTCTTCTTTCTTCATTCATTTATCGGGGAAAGTTCACGTCTCTGCTCTCCATTCAACCTGCTCCTCTCTGGCAAACTTTCTTCCACAAGCCACTCAACTAGTTTCATTTCATTCATTTCCACACAGACAAACTTCGAATGCTCTTTTATTATCATTATCCAATAGAATACACTACATCTACTTATCTCATTCTCTACTTTCCACCTACCCTCGACAACTTTCACCCAGCGACAAACGTTTTTACCTTTAAATACCCTTTTCCCAACATCTATTAAATTCCCGCCAAAGACACAATAACATTGGCGTTCATTTTATCGATCCTCTTTTTTACACTACATTTCCCTGTAAAACTGTCACTGTATCTTCTTCCTTGCTCCTCATTTAATATTTCTAGAGAAAAATGTCTACACACTACACATACATAATGCAAAAACACTAAAATAATGAAATAAAATCATGTTAATAATTTTTCTTGTGCAACTAATAAATATTTTATTTGCATTTATTTGTTTTGATGAACATTGGCGAATTATTCAAATAGCATTTAATAAACACGGAATAAATATATTTTTATCTGCATACCTTTTGCTTATTTAATTTGATAAAAACTGTCAAATTTAGGGAAACTAAATTTTTTCATGCTCTCTGTGTATGCTCACTTTATTTCTTAATGGCGTGAACGTTAAAACATAAATTAAGAGCTCTTTTGACAAAGTTGAAAGTAATTTTTGTAATGATTAAAGACCATAAAATAATTAGAGAACATAAAATGTTTTTATCTGCTCCAATACGCCTCATGCTATATCATGTCTCAGTTATTAAAATAAATGCTAACTATTTGTTTTGTATTTCGTGTCTTCGAGAAGGGAATTTAATGATTTATCCAAGAAGTGATAATAGATTATGTAACTGTTTGCTCTAAAATTAACATGTTAGTAAAAGTAGGCTTAAGTAAGTGTTCAAACGGCCAAATACTTTGCAATGAGTGTGCCAACTAAAATTAAATAACAATGGCTCCAAAATTTACTTTGACTGCAAAGAGGTAATTAACTGAGTTAAGTTCATGTCATTTAAAATTAAACTTACACTGCTGCTGTAATTACTTTAACGAATTTGGCCTTCACGGGCTACAAAGTAGAAATTCTTAAGTGGTAAGTGTCCCAGCTCCTTTTCTATAAATATTTATCCCTCAATTATTCCATCCTCAGCTAAGACTTGCGTTAGGCATGTCATATCCGATTAAAAAAGCAATTGTGACGTAAGTGCTTTGTGGTATTTGAATATGAAACATCGATACGCTTTCCATATAAGATCTACCATTGTCTCCTTTAAATAAACAACTTGTGGGGTACGTGTATAGCATTGCACACCATATTCCTGGCCTAACCACTATACTCTCATGATGATGCTGAAAAAGATGACAGTTGACGGCTGTCGTATGTACTACTGCTGTTTAATAGCCTTCTGGCAACAATTCTATCCATAACAATGGCATGCATGCCTTATCATTCAGCTAGAAATCCCAGTCATTTTTTACTAAGCTCTTTGTTAGCTCCTTTTAAATAGGCAATTTGTATTTGTGTGGTCAATTGAGTTGCTCGTTTAAAATCCTACTCTCTTTTTTAGTTTATTTTTACACAATAAATTTTGTGGATGGTTCAAAATTTTGTTAAATTCGAACAAAACTTTTATACAGTTTAATAGTGGAAATATATTTTATTTCCTCTTAATATAGTAATATAAATATATATATATATATAATTTATGCATTTAATTGGTTTATTGGCTATTGTTTATTAATTATGTATATTAATTATGTTATGTATATTAATCTTGTTCAGTGCAACAAAAATAAAAGTTCGCTTATTAACTTGAAATTGTCTAAAGTCTCTAAAGGAGCTGACAAAAACGGCCGTCTAAAAATATCCAAGGGAAACTTAAAAATCGTTTTTATAATGCAAGTGTGATGCGTCAACATGTAAAGTAATGACTGACGTGGTGTGAGTATGAATTAAGATTGACGTTGTTTGCTTCTTTGCTTTCTTAGTATATGTACAGTAGGAACTTTTCGTTTAATATATTTTGAAGGACAGATACAAATAAGTGCTAATCTTCTGCGCTCTGGTCAAATGAATGTCTTCATATCCATTCCGTGCAGTTTCTTCGTTTTTAACAAGCAGCAATTTCACGACATGAGATGAGAATATAAACGTCATATATGGAAGTAATCTTCACCAATACCGTCGATACTTAGCAGTTCGTCAATTAGTTACATGCGTAATTATAATTTCACAATAATGTTTTAATTGCATCCTGACTGGATAACATTGTGGTTGCTGTTGCTAAGTACAATACAATTACCTGTTCCGAAATCTGACATAAATTATCAATTAAATATTTTATTTTAATTCTAATGCTAATTTTGGTTTAATAACTGCAAACTAATAGCTTGCTATTTTTAAGCTTAAGTAGAAACATTAAGTATTTATTTGTAGCATTGGAGTAGAGCTATTCCAATCACTCTAAAAATTTCATAGCTTTGTAACTTCCTCTATGTTGTCTTTTCTATCGTCGAGGAGTAAAAAATCTAACTATATATTGGGACCAACTAAAAAATAAATAGTTAATTATACTATTTTTCATGTAATTTACAGACACAAATATTGGCACAAGGAACTTTTAGGAGTACAATGAAGCCGAAAACTTACCATAAAATAATATTTGCACAATTTATAGTCGACAGTCCTACTTACTGTTCGTAACATAATTTTCTTGTCTGTCAAATGACAGAATGACATGCCTTTGTTACTATACAGGCCAAATCTTACACAAAATGTGTGCTTATTTTCATTTATTGATCTAGTATGATAAGGGTACGGATAGTTAGTTATCTAAAACGTAAATTTAAAATGTAAATAATTTCTCGAAGCGACATAACAATAGTTGTTTAACGCTTTTTTAGAGAAAATTCCTTATTCCCTGTTAAAATGGGGCTATTTCTAATACAGAATTGAAATTTCTAATGACTCTGGAATGCAAATTGTGAAACAAGAATCATTTTCAGTTTATCCATACTGAAGTTTTGTCTGTTGAGAACTATCTATAGATTTGTGCATGCCAAAACGACTTTCAGCTTCAACTGACGTAATTGGAGCATGCTTAATTGCAGATATTTTGCAGGAGTCAGAGAAATTCCCGAAAAACATCTAATTCACCAGCTAGAAAAGATACTGGAGATCTTCAAAACTCTTATGAAACTGAAAACAAAAATAACTTATTAGAATGACGAAACCGGATGCACGCAAGTATAAATCGGAAGGCGAGGGTTTATCAAACAGTAGAGCTCCACTTGGCATTTGGTTTCCAATAATGTTTTCAAAATCCTCAAAACGGCTACATTGTTGTTTGTATGGCATTTTAACAAGGATTGTAGACCCCCAACCTAAAGGATCGGCAAAAAATGATTCTGAAATGTATTAGTAAATCGACGCCCGGTGATGTCATCCTGGCTATTTAAATGCCTTTTAAATTCCTCGCCCAAGACGTCACCACTTTAAAAGGACATTTTTCATACTTTCCCAGAGCAATCTGCTGAGGCCTGGAATAGTAACATCCATCTACTTTTCATTTCGTAACTTTTGTTTGTATGAAAAATGCTTCTGTCCTTATTTTGCCCAAAATAGTTACTAACGACGAAATAGTTAGCCACCCATATTGCTGTAAGTCAGATATAGTTGAAAAAAGTTGAAAACAAGTGGGTTGTTTTCGACTGCAACTTATAACTCTAAAGACGTACCTTCATTGAAAAATGAAATTTTTCAATTATTTTAGAGCATCATTCATATTATATTTTAATAATGGTTATTCAACCGAATGTCTGTGCACATTTTCCTAGATTTCGCTTATGCATAAAATATTTCAATTGTACTGTTAGTAATCTACCAAGAGTCATAGTAAATCAAGCTTAAATTATATAGCAACCTACTTTCAAAATGTAATTTCTAGAGTCTCATATAACAAATTTGTACAAAAAAATCCGTCAAAACGTAGTTTTTATGATTAATAAATATGAAAACTAATATTTTGCATAGACGCAAAGTGCGAGTGTTACAATTACAATATTATTTGCGCTTGGCAGACCAGAGATCCATTAAAAAATGGATCTCTGGTCCTGGTGAGGTCCATTGGCAGGAAAGGAAGGTGTAATGTTCATTTTTACGACATAGTAAAGAGCTTATGATGATAATGCGACTGAATGAAGATCATTAAAATATTTATATCAATACGGCAAATAAATAGCTCAAGGTTAAACTCTACTTTACAACTTAAGCACTGCCTACTTACACAACTATAGTAGATTTAAGATCTCCTTATTGTAATTGCACATATGAATGAATAAAACTAGTATCTAAAATATGATAGCTGACTCAGTTGACTTATTTAGCTTCCAATAATAGATTTCCATATTAATATTCTATTCGTAATCTCTGATCCACTTGTTAATCAACTGCAAAAATTGATGGTCAATAGATAAAAATAATAATACGTACAGTTATTATTATTATGTAATATTATTAATCATTTTCAATCTATATTTATAATGTAATTATAGCTACAACCATTAAATTACTGATTCTATAATAATTTACAGTTATATATAGCTATGTAGATAATATATATCTTCTTTTATTGACACTAAAAAAAGTGGTTAAGGGATTACAGAACAGATTAAGGGTGGCTATAAAACGAAGTAATTAAAAGACGCTGAAATCCCTATGCTATGCTAAGGTAATATGAAAATGAGTTTCATCTTTATAGCCAACAAAACAGACTGGTTGATTTGGCCATTACTTTTCAGTCAATTCTCGCTCATAAAATATATATCATAAGTTTTTTAAATGCTTATTGTCAAAATAGCTTGGAAAGTAAAGCCGTAAGGAGTAGCTGAATAAATTTTTTCATTGCATTTTCCCCACTCCAATAAATCCTAAATTTTTCCTATACAGAATTTTATTTTCGAAAATGTTGTAAATCTGTGTCCCCAAAAATATGAGCAGATTTCAAAAATGTTCATTTCATTACTCTACATTAAGCCGTTCTCCTTTAATCAGGGCTAGAAATCATGTCAACCCCTCCTTAATAACCTAGTGTGCACGCAATTTATTGTATCGAATTTATTTATTGTTCGAAAACATGGTGCTTATTACTGCAGTAGTTATAGCAATATGCTCCTTAATTGCTATTTAAATTAATTTACCTGGGAATTATCGGAAAAGTATTTCATTTTAGAATTGGTATTCTGGAGATTATTATTTTACATCAATCAAGTAATTCTACATTAGTATTTTTTCTCTTTATTTTAAAGATTAATGGCGGTTAAGAGCTCATGCATATATGCCAAACCTATGTATTTCTTTAGAAGTTAGCAATGTGAAGAAAATGCGAAATATTTTGGAAATGTATCAACTTCACGTGCATAATTAACACGCAAGCATGCAGAAATGACGATCCCACTTCATGCAGAATTAATTTATGCATTTTAATGTGCCTAAAGTTGCATCGTTTAGAATGAATGGTGCAGAGGGTTGGTTGTATGCAAACTGATCATTAGATTTAGAGCATTAGTGCATATTATGCTCCCAAAAATTGGGAATGAAGTGGAAAAGAGTGAGCGGGATTCTATTGCATTTGCAAATTGCAGTGTATCGTGGTATGAAAAGCAGTAGGGGCAGACCACCTTGTTAAATACTGGGCAAGGGATGTCGAAAAAACCTGTAGTGCTGTTAGTTGTGTACTTATGTGTGTGTAAATTAAATAGAATGTTTACTACTGAGTATTTTATGTTGTTTACCTAGGTTGTAAGTTGGCTATAGATGTGTATCAGTAATTGTAATTGCAGTGTGAGGAGCAATATTGTATTAGGAACGAGTCTCGTATCTCACAGTGTCAGTCCGCCAGTTAGTTGCTCATTCCTTAGCAGTCGGTTGGGTTTGGGCACTTGAGCTAAGTGAATTCTGAAGCGCTATCGAAATGGAGGTAGGTGTGTGCAGCGACACAAGATACATACGTAGAGCTGACCAAGTGCGATCATTTTTATAAGTAGCCTGCATTGTCAAGTCAAAAGACAAAGTTGCCTCGGATGGCGATTGAGTGTGTACATCTGTAGGCCATTCATTATTTAGTTAGTGGTTAGGCGAGTTACATTTTTCACAAAGAGTTAGCATAACTCATTGGACCACATAATTAAAGCATAATGGGAGTGAACTGTTAAAATCAGATAGATAGATAGGTCACATTTAATGAAGTGGACGCGTTTGAGAATGGCTTCTAATAGTGCAAGCTCATGTTAAGATTCAGTTAAGAATCATTCCCAATGATGCAGAAGCCAAACAGACCAGGTTTCTCTTTCTTTCAAACTCCAGAACTCATCAGCTATGTACAGGGGAAGACTTTTAGAGACTTTATCTCTCTTTGCATTCCAAATCAAAGGCTCTAAAAATTTCTCGCTTATCAATAATCAGTTAAATATCAGTTATCAGCATTTTTTTTTGAGAATGGCAAAGTGACCTATGTAATAATGGAAAGTTAAAAGGCAAGGATCTAGCTACTTATTATATTACATCCTCGCTACGTCTCATTTAAATATTGCATAGATAAAAAATGGCAGCAAGTCTCAAGAGATTTATACTAAAGGATCGAGAGACAGTAGCAAACAAAATGGTGTCAGCCCAGAGAATAAAGATTCGAGTCGAAGCATTAGTGATAATCATTTGTGGAGTTTTCTTTAATTGTTTGCATAGTTTGACGGGTGATGGTAGCTTTAGCAAAGTGTAAATACAGACTATAATAATATAACAATATATGACGCTATAATTGACTATGGCTATACTGAAGTATGTGAATAGCTTTGCCTAAGTATTCTTTAGGTAGGTAGATAGGATGTGTGTGTGTGTGTATGGGAGTAGGATATCCATTTATAAAGATATTGGAGAGATATGCAGGTGGAAAATCAGGTAATATGCCTACGTCCTGAAAATAGCCGAATAGATGTGTGGAGCGAGTGAGTGAGGGAGTTGATAATGAAGGTGTGAGTGTGGGCTATAT
>JAAAYG020022391.1:0-16579 GCA_009936455.2 Tomocerus minor | reverse complement strand
TAATCTTACATTTCATAAGAATAATTAATTTATCATTCTTGTGCCCCATGACGCAAGCAAAAGACTAAATATATATTTCTCATGCACTCTCATATATTCAGCATATATATTATACAGAGTCCACATGCGAAACGGATGACAGTCTAACTCTATAAAAAGCTTCATAGTCTAAATAGTAGAATATAAAAGATTCATGTCGAGTTACTAACTTGTAGGATTTTTGGCAAAATGCCGCTGCTCGTTACATGTCTTGAATGTTCGGAAGAGTGCTTTCCAATATGCCTTCCGTTCCAACAGCACAAAAAGAATGTTTGTGAATTTTCCATGAAAAAACATATATTGACATTAACATACTGTAAATATAGACTATCATACATACATTTCGACTACATTACTAGCATATAATGTACTCTGTGAACCTATTCGTACGAAGCATTATAAATTATGACGTTTCTTTACTCCTCTACTTCTCCTATAATGATATAGTGGCTAGTTAACATTACGTTGTTATATTCAGACTGATATCGTGGTCTTGTAACTTATAATTGCTTCCAGGCATTACAGAAGCTCCTTGCATGTTATAATCCTCTTTCAGTTGGTAGTTAGCAAAACAAGTCATTAGTTAGTATGCATTTTATTATAATGAAAAAACCTCTCTTCATAGACCTATTTCTCTTTAGATAAAAATGCATATATACAGTTCCACAATAAAAAATAGTGTAATAATTCCTATATGTATCAACGCATAGTATGTTTGTGGTACTGTAGGATAATGCAGCAATAGTAGCACTATAAATATTTGAACGTACGGTCTTGTTGCTCTTAGGATTTTGGCAAACTAACAAATAAGTTTGATTTACTATTCCAATGTCAATGTCATTGCTGAACTTTATGCAACGCAGCACTAAGCTCTTCCATACGCATGATTAAATATCATTTATTTCTGTCAAAATCTCAGATCTGAACCATGACGCATTTCGCAAATTGGAACTGCTTCAGTTATATTATATGCATCTATAGCTAGCTAACATGCATATGATTTGATATTATTATGCATAGTAAAGTAACAGCAGATAAATACATAGCAGATACACATTTTTAGCTTTGAGTCTAGAAGGAAATGCTCGCAGAAATTTTTTGATTCACTTTAACTTTTCAATGTGCATCATATTACATGGTAAATAAATTGCATATTATGTTTCACCCATGCTTTTACCGGTACAGCAGAAAAGTATTTTTGGTAAATAGGTATATAATAAGAATAGTAAGTAATAGAGTAACATAATCCCACATGATACTTTGACGTAACCCGACTACCTGAAATCTGACCGGTTGGACTATTTTGCATTTATCACATTTTGTAGGAAATTCAAAGGTTAGTTACGTAAGCACTAAATAAATTACATTTTACGGGTCCTTTTGAATCCTGAGAATCTGCTCTACATTCGATACCAATACGAATGCTATACATAATATATGCTAATTATTCGATCGAAAATCCCCATATCATCGTATAAATGGATAGACTTTTTAAAAGCTGGTAAATAATATCATGTAGGTATCATTGCAACATTGAAGAATGTAGGATACTTTGAAATGTAACCCTAAAATATATTTAGTAGGTTTTATTTAGCTACAGCATTACTTACTTTAAGTAGTTCTTTTGCAGGTCTTTCTACCTATGAAGAATTTCAGTGTAGTTGGGAGTTGGACAGACTATTATGTTGATTTATAGTGCTTTAGGGATTTTGTTAGTAGATTTGATACAAAAATACCATGATGTTTTATTGGAGCATAATGCTCGTTGGCAGTTAGGATGAATCTACCTATCTGAAAACTCAGTTGCGGACTAAAATGGACCTACCACCAACTACACTACAGTGTCCAATTTTATTGAAACTATTTTTGGGTGAAAATTGAAAAATGATTGTGCTTGATAATTGGTGGATTTTAAAGGTTTTGGTTAGCATTGATTGATAACGAGACGATGTCGACTAACACTGGGGAGAGCTGTTGTCCCCCACGATAAATATGTGCTTACACTTAAATATATTAGAGCCAATAGATGATATTCTATGTAGTGATCCTAAAAAACTTCTAAGTATTTTTACAGCACACTGAATGCACGGCTACTTCCATCAAGACATTGGTCAGCTTACTGATTTTCATGCATATATGAAAAGTGGAAAAGTTTTCATTTCCCAAATATGGCAACTTTTTTCTCTCAGAAGATAAAATATCAGCATATATCGTAGACACAGTAATACTCTTGCCAACTAGGTCATGTATTCTTTCAGGCGATGATACATACATGCGTGTAGGGAAGAAGAGGAGTAGAAGTTTCCTAATATTAAATTTCAAATAATATAAAAGTGCCTACCCCAAGGCCCAAGTAGCTGAAGCTCCAATGTGATTTTTTATTTCATCGTCCAAGGCAATAGCCAGAGCATCAACTCCCTAAAAATAGAAATTACATTACATTTGCTAGCACAACATGCAATAGAATCCATTCTGCATAAAAAATTTATGACATACAACTGATAAGTACTAGAATTCTACATATGAAAACATGGTTCACATTAAATTTTTAAGCATTTACAAAAATATTCTCCAAAATAGTCTGAAAAGGCTAGAGGAAAGCATTCATAAATATTATTTCAGTGAAGGGAAATGAAGCTAGAGAGTTTGCATTACGCTTACTTTGCTGTAGACAACGGATGAACTAAGAGAACCATTATGGCCCGCAATGAATCCCAATGCTAGAATCCCAGGGAGTCGAGCTTCTCCCTTGTTGCGAATGATCGAATTGACAATTACCTACAGTAGAATAAATACAAGAATTCCATTTAAATCCAGAGTTTTACATCAAGATTGCTATCTCAGAGAGATAGGAAAGAGACGATAAGAAAAGGAATGTCGCAAATTTAGCCAATGTTTTTCATTCCCTTCTAATTAGGCGATGTCTAAGGCGTCGGTGGAATGGGCTCAGAATTACAATCAAAAGGCACAACATTAAATGGGTTGATAGATCTTTTAATCGAGCTGCTGGAAATTTTAAGTAGCCCATCAATTCATTCTACAGTAGCCACGCTTTATCTAAATTTATATATACATACTTTCTTATAGAAGCCATTTACAAGACACTTATAGAACTTCTACAGCCAAAAGCCCTCCTTTTTACTAATTCATCAAGGAACTATGCCCTAGATATAGTAGCGAGCCGTAAATGTGCAGAAATAGTTTATAGCCAATGCAATGGCTTAGCACATAACGTAAAGAGTTCTTGTAGTGTTTTCTGTAGAGCCAAATTGTCTATAAAGTGAAGAGCTCCTTACCTTACAGACTTCCAATTACACTCAAATTATGATTAATCATTAATCAGCAGAGTCAATTGAATTTTCAGTCTATTAACTTCAGGAGGTAGAATTAGGAGATGGCAGGAGGGAAGGGGAAAATAGTTAAATACACCATCACATCCGAGTTTAATTACCTAGCCCAACGATCAAACCGGGACAAGCTATAAAAGCATGAATAAAGCCAGCATCTGTATGCAAATAAAGACCTGTCCTTTCATATAGCACTTCTAATCTCTACTGAAATAATATACTGTGCACGTGGTCATATTCCTTTCTACACTCGTCTTAGTATAAATTAATTCTGCACTGTGTGTTTAGTAATTATCCTTGTATGCTCCACATAGAATAGAGTTTCCTGATACATACTTATTTACATATATGCACGACATGACTACGACACTAATATATATTTTCGACTTCCTCTCTTCTTCCAAGCTGCTTCTGGATCCAATCCTAATTACTTCTCTGCCAGAATAATGCAGTTAATCAGAAATAAAAGCGTACACAATTGTTGTTCGTCGTTTTTTAACAACAGCATTTAAAAAGAGATTTAGACTAATGCTTACACGAACACAACATGACTAATTATTTCGACTTCGATGTTTACAGATAGGAAAGCATTTGTTTTCATTAAAATAACACGAGCGATAAAACTAGTATACTACTGACTAGGCTAACAATAGAGCATCTGAGACTGAGACAGGTACATAAGAGAAAGGAAGCCTTTTGTTTCTATACAGTAAGACAATATATATAATCATCCACTACAACTTTCTCTTTTCCTACAACACAATAAACTTCCCTTACTATAACAAGCTCTAAAATCATTTGTGTTTTGTAAATGTTCAGGTACAAGTCTCAGTGAAAGGTCCTAACGGCTGTAACGCATGAAAAGTAAAAGCATAATGGATTATTACATCCTAATTGTTTTGCTGTCTATAGATATAGAATGATTTTTATTTTAGTCATCTATAGCATTGTCACCACTCAAATTAGTGAAGTTAAAATAGCAGGCAGAGGTTATAAAAGAGTATTTTCATGTGATTTCATGATGCGAAAGCTATTTCCCTGGGGAAAGTGAAATGGGGGATTGATTAAAAATCCTGCTGTAGACATACGACTGTTAGATGTAAAGGATGTGATAAGAATGATCGAATTTTCTATCTGAAGATCGATCCTAGAAATCTGGGTAAAAGTCCAAGACGCTATTAATAGTCACTGCAAGGTACACAAAGCAGAAATAAATAGCACGCCACATAATGACATGACTATGCCACTGGCTATGTGATAACTAAGATCTGTATTATTTATGTCGTAGATAGATGAACATATGGAAGATAATATAGATGCTATAAGCTACACGAAGATTAGAGATTGCATTGAGTGACAGACTAGAAAGAAGATGAATTTTTTGCATTTGCTGCGGGCCAAGGGAGACGGAAAGGAGTCAAATCCAGAAGGAATCCGTAACCCAAAAGAGTCAAAAGTCAATTCACAGATAGGAAAGAAAGGAGTAAAGAGGTAGTCCTTTACATACTAAAATCGAGGAGACAGAAGAATCGATGGATTTCACTTTGAGAAGTTATTCAATAGTAACTCTTGTTCACTTCACAAACTTGCTTTCTCAATATATTTCCAAGTTTAGTTTTGCAAACGTCTATGGGATAACATTGTCAAGTAGCTCCTCTCTCTACTTATAGTCACCTACATCTTGTCTATCTATTCCTTCATGCATGCCCACAATGGCCATGCTAGCAGAATATATTAACTACATTGTGTGTGTCTACGTACGCGTAAAAGAACAAATAAGAAGGGTAGGTATATAAGGCTACTTAATAGAGTCATACGAGACATGTAAAATGTAGAAGCAGATGGGAAACGTAATGTGAAGACATCCCCACTTTTATTTTATGTTCTTCCTAATGTAAGGTTAGATGTGAACAAGGATTTTTCAGACAGAGACAGAACTGTGATGTATTGTGTATCATTGTATCGGTTTTCCTTGTCTCCATCTACGTACTATAACTCTTGAGTGTGCCATCTCCATGTCAAATTGACTGTCAAAGTACCTTGACAATTTCTGTCAATATTTTCTTGATAGCTACTCTTCCTTCTGTCCGCAGACGTCTCTTACAAAACACATCTATCTAGCTACCTATCGGTAAACTTACACTAAGTTATCTACCTCCGCCTTAAGTAAGTCTTACAAAAGAAAGCAACTGCAGTCCCAGAGATAAGTAAGCTTTGCCTAGCAGTTCTTATCCGAACCTAGAAAAAAAACGAATGATAAATCTAGTTTTCTATCTGTCATCACATACTTTATGGTATCCTCTATCCTTTCCATTCCTTCCAGCAACGTGTGTCACCTTATATTCTCCTAATAGGCATAGAATATATAATAAAATATCCTTCAGCCCCGAATGCATAGAACAGCACAACATTTTGACTTTTACTAGAGCGGAACGGAAGGCTAGACCAAGGCAAAGCAAGACAGACTTGATTGCACACAGAAGAAAATGGAACTAAAGGTACTTGATCGTGAAAAACCGTCAGCTGAACAAGTTCATGATATCTCTGCACAATTTGAGAAATCTAAAAGTTCGTCACTCACTGCACCAGTCAGCTGACACTCCATGTCACCTAAAATGTGTGTGCATATGACAAGAACACATTCCAAATCCCCTTCCTATCATTTTCCTTTAATTATTTCTTGGTAACTAGTATTTCTAAGATATACATATTATGTCGATAACATTTAATAAATCATCCCTACTGTCCATACCAACTAACACAGTAGCACCTTGCTATTGGATTTCATTTTCATAGAATCATTACAATTATATCTACACAGTTGTACTAAGAAGAGTTTAATCTGTCACCACATATCTTCTGCTTAGCATAGGTCGTCACTCATTCAAATGGCTTCCATTTTTATTGTACTGGTACCCAAGGCCGTAGAACTCAGTTTCGGAGGGCGTCGTGGTGGGGAGGGGCAAAGGCAAACACATTTTATTACGATATTTTCGAATGCTCCAACTCGCGCGTAGCGCGAAAACTTTTGCGGCTTTAGCCTAACAATAACAATTGTTGAAATATATGTGGTCTCGCGCGAGGCGCTGAAAGTTTTGCTCACTTTTCTCTTTTTCTCGACATTTAGGGGGGGGGGCGTTTGCCCCCATGCCCATCTCTTCAATAAGGCTATGCTTGTACATTAATGGTAGCTACCTCATGCCTCATACTCCAACGATACAATAATAGTGTAGAATACTTAAGCTAGATCATTTGTTGGTTCTTATTACTCTTATCCATTTCTTGTGCTACTGTCTACTCACGAAAAGCACATACAATGTATCATTTGTTGTTTGTGCACTTCGTCGCACTACAAAGTAATCTATTTAGAATGAGGTAGGCCGATACTCTAAGTTTAGGCCAATAATGAATCAAAAGCTTGACAGTAATAGCCCTTAAATTGCATTTTCGCAAAAATAATGAATACGATACTTTCAACCAAAGCCATTTTTCAATTAATTACTTTTAGAATGTTCTAAATGAACATTCTGTAAATAAATAGCCTTGTGTATTCTGGAAATATACTTAACAAGTACCTACCCGACTACCTTTGTAACATGAAAAATAAAAGAGAAATGCAGTGGCTTTAGTGGTAAAAGCATTTATAACACTAAATGCAAGCAGGCAATATTAGGAACAGAAAGTAGTTATAAAAGTATATCCCGCACGAATACGAATGGCATATGAAGGATCCTTTATTTGTGTTGCCGAGAAGTTGCAAGAGAATAGAAAAGAGAAAGAGAGTAGTGGATAGTAAAGGAAAGTAAGAAGTCAAATTGAATAATAATGTGTTCTGTACTTACGCCAAGACCACCGCATTCGACAACCATGTGTGCAAGTTCTGCAGAGTGCTTTACAATTTCCTTGATGAGACTGCAGGCAGCTTTTCTAAATTGCATTCCCAACAACAAACAGATTAGGATTTCATGTGTTAGCAGGGAGCAAAACTTCTAGAAAACAACATTTTCTACTACAAATATATGTATAGAAAACAGTAACACTTATCTTTTAACTAGACTTTTTTTTAAATGTACCTATGTTTCAGTGTCTGCGAGTTATCGATCATGATCAAAAGCAATTTCTTTTTTTTACATACGCACCCAATTTTCAAAAGTCGTTGTTTACTTTACAGTGTGATACACAACTAAGTGAGCCCAATCTTAAGTGATTGTAGTTAGATGAAACAACTTTTCAAAGTTCATAACATAATGTACATATTTAAGTTAATAGTTAGTTTCTGTTGAAAATTAGAAATGCAGAGCAAAGTGAAAAGTAACTATTTTAAACCTTCGTAAAAGAGAAAGTATGAATGTTTTTTTGTTATACTTATACATAGTCTATCGATGAATCATTTGTAGCTTTTTTCTTTGAAAGAGCACCATGAAAATCAAATGTTCATCATTTTCTACTTAACAGCTTCGATATAGCTTTTAATGTATGAAGGGAAACTACTTAGGACAATTAAACTTTCTCTAATAGGAAAAAAATTGGGAAAATAAAGTCAATACAAGGAAAGGCAGTTAAAGTTTACTACTAGGTAACACTCATTCATATCCCAGCTTTGAAGGAGAGAATTAAACGACAAGGTTTCTGTAGTCTTATTCCCAAATTGAAGTTGGCTTTCGAAATAAGGATTTCTTTCTGTAGTCGTAGTCATTTAGGAGTATGCTATGTGAGTAGGGTATAGTTTCAGGACTCACGTTTTAATGCTCAACCCTGTATATTTGGAGTTTATCCGTTATGCCAAAGTCGACATAAATTTTTGGCTAGCAATATATTTAATGCACGTGCTGTGTATATTGCAGACACTTTTATTACACTACAGGTATCACACTACCTACTTACGTACGTACGTAGGACGATATTCATTTACGTTACAAAACGTCACTTAACAACATCCGTATATATAGATAAAGGATTGACGTGTCTGCGCCAAAAGAATACTGAAGGCACAGGCGGTCATAAATAGTTGACATATAGAGTGAGCACGTCCATATACACACATCCTTAAACATATAACTGAGATAGAGAAAATTTTATTGCGCACGAGAAAGTTGGTGAAAGTTTCGAGAAAGAAATTGTAAATAAAAATTGAGATACATAATGGAGTTGATTTCAAGTGGAAATTGCGTCCGTGTACGTCTATAGCGTAGCATAATAGTATTCGTAGAAAGTTTTTATGTATGAGTGTTAATGGAAGAGAACATAGATATACTAAAGAAATAGATCGGTAGTATCAATACCTCCTGTGTTAAACAGATTGTCTCATTTTACCTCGCATTCTCCTTGGGCGCCTAGAAAAATTATTGGCAGACTTCTGCCAACTTACCAGTTACCAGTTGAGCGGGAATCAAGGGATAGGAAAGTGGTAAGTATGCATAGTGTTCATACATACGAGATGCAGCAGTAGCTATATATGCACTGTGTAATCAGTGCAGTGCAGTCACGTGCCTCACGTCATAGAGTTAACACAGGTAGGTATGGGTAAATTGCAGCCTGTGGCAGGTCCATGTAATTTTCGAAAATGAAAAGTGGGTGGAAGATATTCACGTGACGTCACGTTATGACGTCACACGGATATGATTTTAAAACCAATTTTGATAGTCAGGATCAAAAGAGGTGGCAATAGGGGTTTCCAAGGCTATTATATGTATTTTCCCTACTTGTTCCGAACCCCTCAAAGCATCAATTCTTTGTCAATCCTTTGAGAGGGAGGGGGGAAGTATCTACTACCCTTGGGTAAATCTAGAGTACACATAGGGTATTTCCTCTGTGTTAAATGTCGAGAAATGTTGAGGTCATTTTACAGTGTTCTCATTGGTTGGGCGAAGGTAATTCGAATTACTTTCCGTATTAAAACACACACAAAGTCATTTTCGCGGCTCTGCTTTCGTGAATCAAGTGATTTTTTCTCAATTTTTCAGATGTGTACTCTAAATTTACCCATACCCATCTGCAAAACATTTTATTTGAATTTGCCTGAAGGTCAACAAAGTGAGAAAGAAAATTAGCCAACATTCACATGAGACCTATGGCGTCACAATTTTGACTTCCGATCTATTTAATATATCTCTGGAAGAAAAGGAATGAGGTATCTGGCGGAGAAAGAGCATACAAATGCTGGTAATTTGATTTAGTCATGTCATGAAGTCTGTCCATAATGTAATATTATTAAGACTATAAATCTATAAAATGTGTACTCATATTAATATTACGACAGGATGCTGCAAAATTGATTATCTATTTTATACGGGGGAAATTCCCTAAGTACATTCTTGTTAAGGGCACAAAGACAATAATAAGGGAAATAAAGGGATGTTATATTCTATACCGTTACGTGTGTAAAAGTGCAGTACCTGACAAGCTCGTCCGGATGCCCAGCATGTTCTAAGACCACGGGGAAAATATCCGCTTCAATAACTGTCTCCGCCATCTCCATCGTGTGCTTGGCAATTGACGCCAATGCATTGAGAGATTGACGCTGAAAAGAGGAAACAGCATGAATTATGTGGAATCGATGGATAGTGAATAGTGTCTTGCCATTTAGCCATCATTTTTTATAGGAATTGCTAATAAATACAGATGGACGAGCCGTCGTGAGTATCATTAGAGGATTCTGAGCAAAAGATAAACTGTATTTATATTCCTTAGCTCAACAGGAACGAAAGGAAACAAGAGCACAATAATTTAAAACGAATTATTATGTCATTTCTCCTGTCTCTTGCCCTCATTGTTAATAAATTTCCCATATCTGATTTCGATTACAGCGAGGACTTTCTCCAAACTGCTCCGCTATTCCTCTTACAAGTAGAGAAAGCAGAGAAAAGAGGGTTACTTTTAGGCGTGAGTCGATGTTATTCGTGGCTCGGACTAAATGAGGAATCACACCAGCGTCCAATAAAGCCTGAGCACATTCCGCAGAGTGTTTCGCTATATCTGACAATGCACTCGCTGCGACTATCCGAACATTTGGTTCCGGTTCTTGGAGGCAAAGAGTGAGAAGTGGCACAGCTCCTGCAACACAAATATGCATAACATCCTTTTACTTTTTTATTACTCTACACTTACACTAGAAACTAAAGCCAAATGTCTAATGTCTACACAAGACTCTCTACAAACAACTACAAGGCAAGGAAAGTAAGGAAGAGTATTCATGAGCCATGAATACTTTATGAGTTGCAAACTTATGGACAATAGTATACGTAGTCTCTTATATAGGAGAAAACCATTTTCTGTTCAATTTAAAGACTTTTCCATTTCCCTCCGTCAACTCTTACTAACAAAGTCAGGACGCTCTATTAAATATTCAAAAGAACAAATGATGATGGCAGGAAGCAATAAAGTCTTAATGCCAAATCCCACTATGCATGCATATGAATCACTATCTTATACTCACCACAACGTTCTTTAGATTAATTTCACTAAATGTAATGGCACTGTTGAATTTTAAAATTATCAAACACACTACTATAATGCAAGACCACCAAATACATAACTCTAACTTATTTCGTGCCAAGAAACCTTAATTATTTTCTTTAACTAAAAACTGTCACTTTACACTTTTGTTTGACTTTCTCCGCTACCAGCGCCATCGTTTCATATATTCTGCTTGCATTTGCTCTGTCGTCGCAAAGCGCAATTCTTTCATTAATAATCTTTAAAACTTTCTTCGCTTTCTCCTTTTTCACTTTCACTTGTTCCATTAGAATCAAAAATTACCAACTACTTAGGTCGTACTGCTACGGTATCAAAAGTGGACCATTCGCAAGGCCACATGCTACTCTGCGACTGCTTCATTCATAAGTAGTTAGCAAGGAGCCTTTGATGCTGTTGCTAATTATATTAGACTTTTTTAAACTAGTTTCTACAGCAGTTCTTTTCATTTCCTCGGAATTCTACTTTACATAAATTACTCGGTTAGGGAAAGTTTAATAGTTTCTCAAAACTGGGTCGCAATTAATTTTCTCCGAAATTAAAATGGATATGTGAAGAGACGTAATCCTATTTATATTCTTACCCGCACTAATGACTTGAAAAGCCAAAAACGGTTCGTGCCTTGCAATGTAACCAAGAACACAGGCAGCTCCTTCTTTAACACCAGGATCAAATTCTTCTAAAGCATTCACGATAAGTTCCAACCCGCCAATGTCAATTACACTTTTCGCTAGATCTGCAGAATGTTTAACTACAGCTCGAATCGCCAACAAGGCCGTTTTCTTCAAAAATTTCTACCATTGTCAATTATTTTCAAATTAGCTTCATGATCAACTGTAATGAAATTTGATTGACACGGTAAACTTTTGTACATTTGATTTGTCCATGTTAAAATACAGGATGTTACGAATCACATCTTGTTTCAATAGCAGTTCTGCAACACCTGGAGATTGTCCAGCCAGTCTTCCAATGGCCAATGTCGCGTTCTGTTGCACAGAGGGGGATGCATCCGTAAGGAGTGTTGATAATAAACCCACAACATTTTCCTGTAAAAGTTGGTCAACACATTCGGGTCTACCAGCCAAATCAGAAACTGACTGTGCAAATAAAGCCCTAGACGCTTGATACTGCTGGAAAACTAAACGAATAAAAATAATATGTCCTATTATCCGATGAAATTCAATTTACCACAATTTCTTTCGGTACACTTACCGAGGGAAACCGTCCGAGGACCCATTTGTAAACCAAGACTCAATGTAAAGCGGACGTCACGAACGCAGCAGAAGGGCTAATCAGGTTATCCCTTTTGATGACACCAATTTTCGACTTTCTTGCCAAAAAACCACGTACTTTCTAAGTTTATTGGTAAATAATTTTATAATAATTGCCACTATTGTAACAGTCCAAACATTGATTACAAGATCTTCTCCATGACTGATATGTAGTAAGCCATGGTAACATTCCCTGAGACCCTGACTGAAATAGGCGGATTCGGCTAGAGTCTTTCGAACGAATTTCCTATCACAGCCCATTGCCATCTCTATCAATACAATAATAATACGAATTTTTACAAGCAAAACTTGTTACAACGGCTGAGTATTTTTCGAGATATAGAAAATGTTATGAGAAAAGACTCCGATTTGGAGAAAACCCGCCTGATATCATATTTTACTGAACATAATGAAGGTCATAAATAAAATATTTTATCTAACTCCTTAGTCAACCCTCGTGAAATGTGACAATGCAAAAACAACGACGCTATTGATTCGGATGGCAAAGGTATTTATTTAGGTCAAGTCAAGAATTTCAAACTAAAAATTAATTGGGTAAGGAACATTTATAGGGTCGACGAAATATAGGTGTCTTCTTTCTCAAGAATTGAGTTTGCTTTATGTCGAGCTACTTTATTACATTTGCGAATCGATTATTTATATCTTACTACTACCTACCTTAATATTTACTGCGAATTACGAGTAACCGATACGATATCATTTAATTGTAACATTGTAAGTATACAGGGGTAATGAAAGAGAAACTGATGAATGAATGAACAACGATCGAACTAATTACATTTTAGTAATAACGGTACCATATGCATGTCAAGGTTTATGATTGCTGGTACCCATATATTCCCGTTCTAATGACAAATAAAATTTTGCTATGTAAATTAAGTACGTAACTGACGTCACATAACAAATGTTTGCAGAGGGTAACCAACAGTTTAGTTAGTTTGTATCCATTGCACGGCAGATTTAACGATGGAGAATTCAACCCGACGAAGGAAATTCTTTATCACTTTGTATTCCAATTCTTGCGATCCATGACAGAGTACTTTGGTCGTTAAAGTCACTAGCCATTGCATGATCTGTAAAGTTACATCGGTTGATCACTTTTCAAGTACAATTCATAACGAATAAATATCATTATTACTGACATAATGGTTTACTTAGAAGTTAGAATTGCTCTAATAAAAGTAAATGGTAAAGAACATCTCGTACCTCATCGTGTTTCGGACGTTTTCTTGTAGCTAGCCAGGCTGTAGGAGCCCACAGGTATACGTGACAAACAGTAGAAGCAGTTTCTGCGCTTAGCCTCTGCAAAAATAAAATTAGTTTGGCAACCATAAGAATCTAATTAATTAATGATCACACAATGAGCTGGCATAATAAATTGATGTTATGTCAACTAACTTCGCTTGGACTGCGCTTCAGAAGATTGTAGACTAAAGCTTGAATAATTGAGTGTGTGTCCGCAGGAAGAGTTGGTAAGTCGCTTTCTTGGTAAGATCTGCTTTCCAGTCTTTTTACATTTTCGTTTTCACTTCGGTAAAAGGGATTAGGTGCTCCTAATATTTCATAGGCGATGGCACCAATGCTCCAGACGTCAGACTTTTCAAAATTAAGATATTTCCATGCTCCTGGTACAGCCGTCGCTATTTCTGGTGCCATCAAAGCTGTATTGCCACCCCTGTCAGTATCATAGCTTCGAAAGGGAAGACTGAGCCCATGTGTTTTGTCCGCAAGACAGCAGCCAAAATCTGTAATTACAACTTCTGGAAATTCGTCCCCTTGTGACAGGTCAAGTAAAACATTATCTGTTTTCAGGTCTCTAGAAATTAAATCATTACAAAATTAGGCAAAAGTTAATCAATCAGCTATTTATGTCCTTCTCCTAATCCTTTATTGATCCACATACCTGTGTGCTATTCCATTCTGTTCCAAATGCGACACTCCTTCAAGAAGTTGGGTAAGAATTAAAACACGTGTTTTGAATTTCATTTCAGGTCTGCTACTTAAATATGCGTTGAGGCTACAGTCATACCTGTTGAAAATCATGTTTATACAATAATGGCTTGATAAAATCAAATAATATTTATTGTACCCACCTACCCAATGAAATTACGTTCTCACCTTTTCATTACTAAAAACAGGCTCATATTACGGCCAAGCCCTTCGTCTGGATTTAACCTCCGAGGCAAAGCAGATGGGTAATTTTGAACGCTCTCAGGAAGCTCGGGAACTTTATCGGCAAAAACGTCTAATACTTGAATAATATTTGGATGTGGAGGACATTTTTTTGTATTCAAAAATACACTGAAATCACAGGGGATAATTTCAAACAATGTTTATTATTATGCTCTAAGGCATACTTACCCAAACGATTTAGCATACATGTTACTATAAGTAAATCTGACTAATAATTAAGTAAAGATATGAATATTACCCTTCATCCAAAATTTCAAATTTTGACAGGTCGACATGTCGGGCAGGTACCGTTTCCTTAACCATTGCCTTTAGAATCAATGAAGCATTAGACTCAACATCGTAATTGAACATCATCTTCACAGCTAACGGCCAAGTTTCACTTCCGTCCACATGATTTTCTTTCCAATCTGCTGCATATACAGCGGCGCTGCACCCTTTCTTTAGATATGGACCAAACTTTAAGGTTGATACAGAAGATTCTTTTGGCTCAACAGCATCACTGAATGTAGCATGTGTCTTTCTTCGATTAAGAGATTCCTATTAGAAAATATTAAAACAGGTTTTTATCACATATCTGACATAGACTACATTTCACAGTAAGGTAATATTTTAAAGAAAATCATACCCTAATTTCCCAACACAGACTATCAAAATCAGTGTCTTGCTGTAAAGTGGAACCAGTTCCAGTGGCAAGGGAAACACCCACCAGCGCAAAAAAAGGTCTGAAATCTCCGTTAAAAACCTTTTTTGTAGTTTGTCGTGCGACGCCTTCATTAGTCCCGACCCTTTTTAAGACGTTAGTGATAAATAGTTTCCTAAAAACAAGAAAGATCATCAATACCTAATGTAACTAACATAAAAACGTACGTTCCAAATCATACGACGACGAAGACGTGCTGCTAAATAAATATTACCATTACGAATCCACATATGTATGACTTCTGCATTGATATTTATTTATTACTCAGCAGCCTGTAGTAATGTTTTCAGGGTTTGAGGCACCCGTAAGAGACTCCCCGATTCAAGGTCGGGGAAAACTATAAAATTGTTTGTTTCGTCTAAAAATTCCATTCCGGAATTATTTACTTGTATTGGAAATATGGAAGGAAATCCTAAGGAAACCAGCTGTTTTGTAAAGAGCAGGGAAGAGTACTTATGACAGGACTTACGAATAAGAATATTTTCATGAACATTCTCCATGAAAGAACACTTTTCTTTCTCACTTTTTATTGTAAAATTGTTAAGATATCTTGCGCTTGTGACTGTCACAGCGTCAGTGAATGGTATATAAAAAGTTTACTTTTATGAGTTATGACTTAACTACTTTACCTAGCATGTGCGTGTAATTCTTGGCCAATCCATTGTATAGTTGAGGGTACTGATTGCGATCTGGTAATATTGGAGGCATTGGAAGAAATCCCAGGGCCCCAGTTTCGGGCAGTACTAAACCCACCGCTGCTTCCACTTCCCCTGGGTTGAGGCTCAATTTTCAACAACTTTGTATCCGGTAGTTTGAACTGATTAGTGCTGAAACGGCCTCCAAACAGTTGATATTTAGATAGAAGAATACGGCCACTGTATAGCAAGCGTCGCAAAAGAGACATTTCCTTCGTCCGTCTGTGCTGCTTATGGGCGACGGATAGAGCCTTTAACATCCTCTTGATACTCACTGGCTAATTGAGGGCAGATAACTGGACTGAATTGAGTAACTGAAAACATCGTAAAACAGCCATCTATCAACAAACCCATTGCAAGTTTATTTTTCACATTGAAAGAAAATGATGAAGAGTGTATTGGTCCAACCAAAGAAAACGCTTTATGTAGTGAAAACTTAAGAAAATCAGCTTACACCTAGTCCGCCTAATGTCCCCATTGTCCCCATTCCCCAATGTCCTAACTCCTAAATCGACTGATGATATTTACAATTAGAATGTGATAAAGTGATAACTGATAAGGAAGAAACTAAGAAAGAGCTTACAATTCTGTAAGAAAGATTTCGATTCACTAACGACATGACATGTGCATAATGTGTAGGAAATGCAAATTGCAGACACAACTACAAGGTTGCATGTTTCCCCAATCTCCTCAATTAATCGATTTCTTATCTACCTGGTGCGTTGCCTTCTGAATTTGTCCTATTACCTTGCTGTTTCTCATGTCATGCACTCATGCAACATCGATACACATCAACACATCACATAATAGTAGCTAGTTAGGGATTTTACTTAGCGTTAA
>JAAAYG020022369.1:0-15337 GCA_009936455.2 Tomocerus minor | reverse complement strand
CAGTAAACAATTATTGTATTGACTTGGAAAAGAGTGACAATAACCTTTCTATTCCATACTACATTTAATGTAATATATAAATAATCCAGAAAGTCCCATCTGAATTACAAGTCTAAAGGAAATGTTAATCTCATTTATTTATTATAAAACGGCAATTTAATATTCCTTGAGACAAACTTTTGGATTGAGTAGGAGTCAGCAACTTATAAATAACTCAGGGTTAGTCATGTTTAGGTTCAACTATTCCACTTCAGGAAGTAATTTTCCGCCTGGTGCTCTCCAATCGAGAAAGGTTCAATTTCTTGCTGTTGCTCTGTCGTCCTGCTGTCACTTTGTCTCCAAAGCTCAATGCTTCTACACCAAAGACTGTGAACTATTCGTACTCCGCCATTGCAATAATAAATACTGGTTGTGTTTGTCTCGTTAAAGATATTGCAAATTTAACCCAACTTATTCATTCTAATGATTTCTCCAATAACAAATGGACAAAAATTCCAGATGTACATAACAGATAAAATGTTACCCCAAAGCAGTACCTAGTTAAAAAACCAAATCATTTCTGTAATATCATGAGATAACTAGAGTCTTGAAGAAGTATGTCTTGGCGCAGCCTCTATTTCAGTTAATGAAAGAAAACAGAAAGATTGAAATACAGTTGGGTGTATTACGTAATGCTATTTTATGTAGACAATATTTTAGACGTAATGTGCATTTGAATTGCAATGGCAAGGAGTGATTTGGATGGTTGCCGGTTGGATGGATGATCGTGCCGGAAATATTCCATTTAAAGTCAACATATTACATGACACGATTTTATGGATTGGATGCCAAAAAGATTTTCCTCTGCTCACCTTACTCCATATTGTCGTCTCAAAATCCCAATTCAATTTTTACACCCACAATGCATTGGATCATAGAAAAGTGCGTATAAATTTGCACTTCTTATCAACACTACTATATTGCTCAGTAATATGATGAATCCTGTCAACATAGAAATTAATCATTATACTGTGTATGCCATACAGTCATACTATGTAATTCATAAGATTCGTTTCATAATTACAAATATTATGTTGAGTAAAATTATATCGAAATGATTCAATAGGTACAAGGTACACAATTCTCATAATTGTTCGTCGTTAATTTTCAAGTTTGACATTTCTGTATTAGATGAGCACGTATAATAACGTTCTTTTCTTAAACTCGCTTTAGTTTTCTTCGGGCATTTTATTTGTGTAAGACACTATGAGGAGATAACTATAATAATGGGATAGCCATTTGTTCTGCAGTGAAGTGTACTTGTGTTGATAGAAGTCTACGGTCATTTTTTAAATTTAGTTCCGTTTGTTTGTGTAAGAACTAGAGAGGACATTACATTAAATTGTCATGAGACGATCAATTCAATTGTGCAGTTGTGTAGATGGGAGTTATAGGAGATGTCCAGTGTCCGTTCCACTCCATGCTCTTATAGAGATGCACGTGCTTCTTATTTAGACACAGAGAGACACTGTATAGATATATAGTTAATTATATATAGCTGGCTATATATACTGTGAAGAGGACGTAAATGTATTTGCAGTAACACATGAGGCAAGAGAATCGAGTAAACTGCGATAAGTAAGCAAAAAGTATGTTTAGATGTTGGAAGCGCAGTCATTTCCGTTATTGCATTAGTTCGAGTTCCACTTGTAGTTCGGACACACAGAAGAGAGCACTAGATGTTTCTCACAGTCTCCCTGCCTTCTCCTCCACCACCACAAATATCCAATTCGAATTCATGTCCACGACAACTGCATTGACGGCAGAGAGGGCATGTGCTATTTTCGCACGTTGACAGAGCGGAGAGCACGACAATATTCCTAACAATGACAGACGAACAGAGCAAACAGAACATAAAAGAAATAAAACTAGACTGCTTAATAAAACAACTGAATTAGCAAAAGTGTTGCACAAGCCTCTGTGCACTTAAACACTTTTTCCAACAACAAAAACATAATGTCCAAACACAACCTCCTCCGCTTTCTGTACTTTTATCTACATCTTCTGTTCAATAGACCAACAACTTGAGAAACCTATTCCTTCTAACTGGACGCAACAAATACCTCCTTAAAAATCATTTCAGCCAATATGAACAAGTTTTAATCTTGCACAGTTCTTAAATGGAAAAATACGTTCTGGATATCATATAGGTACATTCTCTACATTTTTAGTAATAAATACTACATTGTCCATTTGGCTTAATTTAAAATTTTATAACTAAAGATACGCTCAAAGCAATAGATGTGTGTACTTCACCAAAGGTTTACTGTATTGAAAAAAGGGAAAATTGTCATGTTTAAAAAGAGAAAATAAATTAATACTAAAACAGGGAATTGGTTCATCTACCTTTTCTATTACATGATATGTTATATTCATGGTTTCATGAATAAATCATTTGGAGATGGAGTACGAGATGAAAATATCAGTAAAATATTTTGACGTGCAATAATTAACGGCAATATTTGACTATTGACATTAGACATCTTTAATTACACTGTAATTCAAAACGAAACTATACCCTATTAGGTATTTTCGATAGGACAAAAAATAAAACAGTGAAATTCTTTATTTTCTTCAGTTGAATTACGTTTACAAGCATCACCTCAATGTCTGTCTCCAGAAAAATGTGAGCTTATTCTTATATGGAGAACTGGATGCTAATTCAAATTTTATAGAATGTAATAAAGGAGTCTCTATGTGTACAGAGAGAATTGTGTGGATATGTAAGAACTGAAGTTAGGATTAGTACATGAAGAGAGTTAAAAGGGAGCGAGTGAATACGAACATGGAATTTAAGGATAATCAGTAGACATTAGGAATTCTAGATGGATCCTCATTTATTCGCTCACTTGACTCGTAGCAATCCTTTTCCTTCCATACCTTCCATTCCTACTCCGCCATTAGTACAACTTACTCCATCCTACATACGATTATATATAAAATAATGCACTGATTTACTCAACTCGTTCAATTGTGCTTAATTTGCATTTCCTCAGCCTCACGCATTGGATTTGCCTTTTGAGAATTTTATCAAAAATTTCCTAAAAGACAGTAGACTGCTGAGACTGAGAGTTCGCCAACTCTTTTGGGAACAATGGACATTCAAATTACGAACACAGTTTAGCTCTCAGCGGTCGGAAACTTTCGTCTCGGTCCATGGCGTCTTTAACTGAAGGAAATTCAAGATCACCTTCGCAGAATTCCTAAACCCTATTTTATCTCTGCCATTCTCTTCCTATTTACTAACTTTTTCTCTCAAAATCTATTACTAAAACTACGGCTTTACTATATCCAGTAACAGTTTCCTATGAATTTTATATGCTCACGGAGATTCAATTTTTCTGCGAAACTTCCAAATAAAAGCAAACTAAAATCTGATGAAAGTTGCTTTTTTTAGAAGAGAAATTGCTATCATGCCTATGCGTGTAGTGAGTGAGCTACCATTCAGCACACACTACAATAGTTTATATATAGAATAGAGTAGCAGGGATCTGAAAAAGCATTCAGTCCGAAATGATCTATTGATGTCGCATGAAATTCACATTTCTTTCTGTTTGTGATATCGAACTATCTATAAAAGAATTCTAGAGACTTGCCAAAATAAAAATTTTCTTTTGGCCGTTGCATGGACATAATTTCCTGAGATAAAAGAAACTTTCAAGAAGTATTTCTAAGTTTTTACTTTATCAATGGAATTTATTTCGAGTTTTTTGATTTTGCAATTGAGCAGAAAATACATCTTTTACAATTTTTTTATTGATGAACTCTTTTTTTAACTGATTATAATTACAGATTCTAGTCTCTTTATAAACTTGTGTCGTTCGTCTTTCTCGTCTTTGGCGAAAACAACGTAAAAGTTTTTATGAAGTCGAAAATTAGAAATAAAAAATAAGTAATCATTTATTATAGTTAAAAGTTTTATGATAGTAATTTGTCTGAATAATTTGCATAATAATTATCAGAAATTCGATGTAATTTATCTGGTTCCTGTAGGTTTACCAAGTGCGTGTTGTTTTCTGATAAAAGAGAGTAGTTTACCATTATGCTTTTGTTCTTTTCGCTTGCATTTTGTTTTATTATGTTCTAAATATATTCAAGTGTACAGTCTCATAGAATTGAAAACCACAAAACGTTCCTTCCTACGCATTCGACAGAAAAGAGATGTTGTTTCTTTAGGTATGTGCTTTTCGCGTGTTGGCTGACTGAGTTCAGTCAGAAGTGTCCAGTGTAAAATCAGAAGAGCGGAACCACTTTGTCTCTTATTCATCCCATTCTGATATCTTGAGCACACACACACACACACAGCCAGCAGAGCACAAGTCTTCAGAGTAAGTAAAGAGAGGATTCTTTAACAACTCCCATTGTTACATTATAAGGAGCACATGGTAAGTTGAGATTTTTGTGAGTAGGTGTAAATTGTGAAGTAGCATTGCGTCTTGTCGTGTGTAGTGAATGTAATGCCAATGTACAGAATGACAAAGTATTTTCTGTTTAGCAGGAAATAAAATTTAGCCAAGCGGATCGAATTATCCACTACACAATTATAGTTGCACACACACAAAAAAATCAACTCTTAAACTTGACCAATGTGTCACATTATTCTACTAACGTACTAACCTCATGCCAAAAATGCAAACAATTCCATTTTCACGTTGCCATAATTTAGGAATACCTTTTTATAGAGAAATACTACTTGACTATATAGCTACTCCTCAAATGTAACTACCTACTCATTTGTGGTAGTTTCTTGAACATTGGCTCATACATCAAAAGTCCAATATATTTTCAGTTGAATAGAATCCTTGATCCTATGCTAATACGAACCATTCAATACCAGCGTCCTTCCTATATAAAATGCAGTCAGTGACTCCATTCTACTCACAATTCTATCTGAAATTAAAGTGTTACATTTTGGCACGTGAAGACGTTTGCAGTCGCAGAGGAAACCGCTGGATCTACGCGCTCACTCCACTACTCTACTTACCCGAATTGTGTGAGATGAAAACATGTACATATATAACTCTGCAGTCTGCACACTTTACGTAATAAAACAGTCTAGTCACACTCGCACTACAAACTCGGACAACCTAAGCCACCCAGAAAACACTAATAGTAGCACAAGCCAATTTTGTATACCTATGTGAATACTGGACTCTTCTGACTGCATGGTTTACCCTCTGATTTGACTATATATAGAAACAGCATTAAGCAGTATAAAATGTGCCAAAAAATCCAACGTACATACATATTCACTGCCCAATTAACCCAAAATAAAAGTAAATTCTGTGAAAGTAAGTGCCATGTTCACTTCAAATTAACAGCTTAAAAGTTACTAGTGTTCTTCACTTTTTTAAGGTCCAAATGATGATCACAGTGTCATTTTGTTCTTTCGCAAGACAAAACTATCTTATACTATTAAAATATTTCATTTGCTTATTTGAACGTTCCACAGATTAATTATCAATTGAATGACTTAATTACTTACAAAACCCCATTTGCAGAAGTTTACCTGTAACATTATTCTAGAAGATTATTTTGTAAGAACAATAATTCTAGATAAGGACATTGAACCAACAAATTAATTTATCTATCCTACATATTATTTATCATCTATTCATTCATTAGTGTTTGATATGCAGTTTTACTCTTGTAAATATTAATTTTTCATTTTGGTAGGACAGCTCGGTAACACTATGTTATCTGATAGTTTTAGTGTTGCACTATAGTCTAATTGAAGTCGATGGCACATTTAGTGTGTAGTAAAGATGTCTTAAATACCTATACGTACACCCGGAATGCTCAATTAACAAAAAAATCTCTTTCACTTGAGATAATCCGATTAGTTCACAAGTTACAATTAGGCCAGTGAAAATGAATGAAGGAAAAAGAGGAGATTTACAGAAGGTTCTTTATATCTATAAGTAAGAAATGACTTGGCTAAGGAACATAATATGTTCACATATGCAATAGCGAAGCCGGCAGTACTATAGAGGAAACTGCTATGTTCATTTTCGGGCTAAGCTAAAAAAGAAAGTTTGCTTTTCCTCGCTTTCTTTTCTTTGTCCAAACCGGACATGAAAGAGTTTTTTCCTCACAGCCTTTTCCTTTTGCTACGCATGTATGAAAGTGTTAACGTAGAACACGAAGGAAAAAATTTGTATGTCTATGTAGCACGTTCTTTCTTCGTTCCATTCCATTAACGATAACACATGGACGGAAAGACATACCAACAACACTGTAAACGATATATACATTTAGGAATAAGGCACTATGTGTATAGTATAGTCAAGACATGTTATTTCTATAACCGTTACAAAAGGTAACAACAAACACACACCCAAAAATGTTGCATTTACAAAGAGGCGGACTACAGATGTTATCCTCACATAATTTTCGCCTACTGACTACAAATACATTTTCTTCCTGTTCGCATAATGCTGCGTCTTGTAAAGCACACGCATTGTACTCTTTCAATATACTTTTGTAGCACGCATTCTTTATGCCAAAAAGGTATCTATCTGTCTTCTTTGATTTTGAAAGGAACTGGACTTTTATAGAATTTCTCCGGATTATCATTCTACATTTTATATTAATGGCTAGGTTGCGTTTTTACGCAGTTTCTGCTATGACATAGCATTCTATACACACAATGATACAAAACAGTACTAGAATACAAAATACTTCTGTAGACTTAAGGTCATCTGAGTATAAGATGTTCCTTTTTTTGAATTTGAGAATAAACTAAACCTACATTGTGTTATTTAATTGGCACTAGGTAGGTAGTACTGCGGCACTTATCATATATCTACTGTACATTTTGCTGGAACATGAGTGCATATAGAAATTAGGTTAGTTTTATATCAGCACTAGGTGTATTTATTGATGCTACACTAAAATAACAGTGTGATATTAACAAACGACAAAGTACTTCATCAATGTTACTAATTAGCTTTAAAGGCCATTCATTCCATAACGGCCCATTTATTTCCGAATGTTTCTTTTAATCTTTTCTCATGTGTGGGCGTCTTTATTTGCTTTCGCTAAAACTCAATTGCTGTACTTGTTACTTTGCCGTGTATTTACCCATCACTCACATTCTCATATAAAATACACAGAGAAAGTAAATATCACAAGTGTATCATTCTTTTAGAGATGAAAGAGCAAATATTCTGAGAGTGTGCTAATGTTTTCTGGGCTCCTTGTATATGTTCTAGAAACGTGTTCTAGGATTAAATATTGTGGTATTTACTTGCTGGAAGTGCCTGGTCACTATTGGCTATATATACTAGATGTATCTACTCTTACCAAACATCCTATTGTATTTTGAGTGGTCCATGACTATTTAGTAGCTCCCCTTAATTTTCATATCTAACGAACTGAAAATGTGTAAGTATTCGTTGAATTGCAGAAATGAAAACCAACTTCATGTCAGTAAAACAAACATTGAAAGTTTAATAACTTTTTTAGTATCGATACATGTTCTAGCTGGATATTTGCAGAATTTGAACCATGATATTAGCAGACAAATTTAAATCGACACAAATGTTTTTGAATTTGCAGATTCCACAGTATTTCATGTCAGTTTATAGAAAGGGCATTAAACTCCTTTCCTAATTTTATGTAAACGCATTCGTAAGGCGCATATTCTGTTGAATTCAATGATACAAACTATATCCACAATAAGGACACTTGGACATGTTGGCAAAAAGGCTCGGCATGTGGGCAATAGGTATAGAATTGGCGAAATGACCACCCGAGTTGATTAAAACACTTCATTTCCAATTCAACTGTATTAGTCATTGTTTATTTTTTGTATTCGCCATCATCGTTATCATTATAGCAAATCATCTTGTCCACCATTACATTCCCAATTCTGAATTGTGAATCCTTCATTTATGCTTTCAAAATATTTTACAAGTTTTCCTCAAAAGGCGAGTACGATCACAACATTAAACTTCAACCTAATATTTTTCACCAGCATTTAATATATCATTCTAATAATTTTTTACTTGTCGTCACAGTACAAAAAGCTTAAAAATTACAATAAAAATCCGAAATGAAAAACCCACTCTAAAAAAGCACGAATTAGATGAAATCCTTCTCACAATATTTATTGAGTTATTTTCATTGATTTTTCTACGTTATTCTCATGGTAGTCATATAATAAAGAAAATCTGTTTTTGGTTGCTAGAAAAGGAAAGATTAGTAATTGCTGTGCTTCAATAACTTAATGCTAACCAAATAAAGTATTCACAGGAGAGTATCGGCATTTTACAAAGTTTTATTTGCATTGTTTTCCAATACAAGGCGGTCTCATCGATAATTTCTTGCTGATTAATAGTACTTATTTTTGTTAATGACATGTGATTACGTATTACGACTAATTCTTGCATAAGGATTACCATGTCTGGTTAAATAATGGCATACCTTCATAGTGAATGCGAGGTAAATAAATATCAGATAGACACGTCCAAGAGATAAAGAGATGCGTGTGTGCATCTGAAAACAAACAACCTTAGCTATCGACGAGAGTCTTCTAAAGGAAATGAACTGGTTTCTCTGTTTTTTAATCCCTGTCTATTAAACTGTAACAAATAATAAAGCTGCCAATTCCATTTCTTTCCTTTACATCAAAGCACAGCCCACCCAAAGATTTCCATTCTTTATTAGAGCAGAGGCAATTAGTTGTCCCACAACAGCGCAGAGCCAAAAAACACACACAGACATCTACGTAGACAACTTTCGCTGTGAAGATTTATTAATTGACATTATTTTATTGAGACTACGCAAATGGTTAGGATAACATTAGCCATCAATAAAGAAAAACGAGTGCACACGAAGATGCACTGATTTATTTAGCTCAATGAAAACGAAATGCATCCAAACGTGAGCTAACACATGTTAAATGATTATCTCCAAAATGATTTTACCATAAAAGATTTACTCATCCTGTAGATTTCTGATCACTAGTTACCTACTGAAGTACGCAGCAGACTACTCCTGTGCTCTTCTGTCGTTCAATTATCTACAGTGTGGTAGTTTCTTTTGCTTTGCTCTAATTTTATCAATTTACCTCTGTGTATTCACGCATATTACATTTATACACAAACTATAACAGCTCTTTAGCATTGTTTATAGTACATCCCTAAAATACATGGAATTTTTAATGCAAATTCTCAATTTTTAAACCAATAAAATTGCAAAGTGCATGGTAGGCAAGCAATTTAGTTATAAAATTGCTATTGTAGTAACCAGTTTTCCCCTCGACTTGATTTCTTCCGCTTATACAAGTCCAATATGCAATACGCTGACAAATATTCCGTTGAATGATCAACTAGGTTGGGTTCAACGTAACAGAAATATCGCAAATAATTGTTTGCAAACAATCTTGCATTTATTAAACGATTATGTACAAACATGATATGCACATAATTTGTATATATACATTGTAAATGTGTATATAGTTATTTATATTATAGTGTGTAGTACGAATACAGGTAAAAATGGCTACCTTTGAAAAAAGTAGTAATAATAGTCTTCTCTCCCAATTGTTATGATGACTAGACATATGAGTTAATGATCGTTATAGAAAATTACAAAATGTTTTATAGTGAAAATATTGTGTCGTGTGTAGAACTGACGGTGAGTGAATATGCGTTTTATATTTTACTCTTTATATTGTGAGGAAGAAGGGATGAAATGATATTATAGTAGTAGCTGGGACATAAATATGTAATGCATCAGTGCAGTGTACAGAAACTGCGATGGTTAGCGAGGTGAATAAAGTCTGGTGGATTTAGTGTACCTGCATTAGCAAAGTTCATCTCCCGCGACTTAGCATAACAATCTATGGAATAAAAGATGAGTAGCTAGCTACCTATTTATATCGACCATTGGTAAACTATGCGTTAGTACAACAAATGCATCCTACACTCCAATCTGTATCCTTTCATCTAATATTATTATATATAATGTCCATATATATTATCTCTCTTATATAAGCTGTATAGTAGGTACTTTATAACTCGTACTAATAGTGATGTTTAGTTCGAGCAGAACTGCAGGCACTACTCTAAAGTAACGCAATGGGGTGGAGTTCATTTCACTTTGCTTTAGTTTGCTCGAGCTCGAAACGTTACACAAAAAGAGCTATAGAGCTACGTACGTACATCGAGTCGACTTGATTAAGTATTCACACTCGCAGACTCGCACTGCTCTTTCATAACATCAATCCACTATAAATTCACCCGCATAGTCATACACGACAAACGCTGAAAAGCATCAACCTGAAAAATAGGCAAGTTTCAACCCTTCCTCTCCAAACACAAACGACCTGCAATGACTAAAAGGACGCAGAAACTTGCACTGACTCTGTCACTACTTGTAATATGTGCATTTGCCTGTAGGCAAATGTTTTGTAAACGACATTTTGTTTAAAACTTGAATTATCTAACGCGTGTGTTCCTCTTCTTTTCTCAACACAACAATTAGACGCGTTCGTGAAGAGGCTACAATCAGTTGTTAATAAAAAGTAAATTATCTTCAAAGATACAGTAAAAAAATTCAAAATTTTTACTTTAGTTGAATACTTTAATCACTAGAGAATAATTTCATCAATCCAAAGAATATTTTTATAAATGCACTTCTGTAGATAAGCTGATGTTTAAGAACTGTAGAGCATTTCCTTTTAAATTGTGAGTAATCGTTCTTATTATTACGTATTGCTAATTAGATAAACAAATAATTAGGACTTAAATGGATCTGAGAAAGGAACTTTTGGAAAACACACGTGATTCTATTTTAAAAGCGCTAGAGTGAGGAATAAAAGTCAATACTAGATCCGCCGGATTTATGGCAAGCGAGCAAAATGGGGAAACACCTTCCAGTTCTACTTTGAATTGTCATGAGTTTTCAACTGCATCCTAAAGTTCTCACGAAATCATATTGTAATATTTGTAATTGTGTACAATTGCTCTCATAATGTTATTACATCTAATAATATGACAGTGTTGTTGATATTTATTAGCTTAACCTTAGAATTAGAATGCTACTTCTGTTCGGGACTTGTATTATTAGTGATACGTGCTAACAATCAAAAATACTTTTGTAGTTTACCCTGTTGATGTTTATGGTTTTCCTGACATAATGTAAAGTTCCTTCTATAAACAAAGTAGTTTCGAATGTAGGGCAGTATGGAATAGTGAACTTGCAGTAAGTATCTACTAAAATGTCTACAATAGAAAGCATGTCATCAAAATGGAATTGGGATGTGAATAAGATGACTTTACTGAAGAATAGGAAAGAAAATAAAGATGTGGCTCTTTGGTCATCTTATTGTCATTGTCAGTCACATATGTAGCTAATTTAGCATTCGCCTCGCTTTTCCTAAGTCTAAAAGCCCACTGTGTAGATAAGCGAGCGTTTGAAGATCATTATTATTGTTATTGTAGTTACACTAGAAGAGTTTGCACATGTTCCTTGAGCAATAAAGCGTGAATCATTACAACAAAAGAGTCAGAACCTAATTCAGAGACTTTGCACTTGTTATTGTGAGGTTATGAGGAAGGGAAAACATGAATGGGCCGTTAATGTGGGATGTGGAGTAGCCATTTCTTTGTATTTCTTTCATAGTTATGAGAACTAATGGATCATAGCGTAAAGTTTAGTAGTGTAGTTATAATTTGCTAGGGAATGAGGATCTTTTGACTGAGTGAGTGACTCAGTTAGCTTTGTAGACACGAGAAATTATGTTCAGACACACTAGGTTACTAATTTTCTGCTTCTTTTCTCTGAAATGATATTAAGTAGACAATAAATGTCTTATGCTCTTTCGCACAGTTCCACGCTATGGCTATTTAATTCAGCGTTTACAGCCCGTTATTCGCTAACAAAGTAACGAACAGATAAAAAGATGGTTAGCCTACTCATTTGCAATGTACTGCTTTATTTTTTATCGATTATAACTGTAGAGTTCACCCAAGTTAAGTAGTTCGCTCTTCACCTTCTCATGGGATATGTTAGTTCTTCGTCGGGATGTGCATTTCTTATATGACATATGATTAAACGTATTATTTACAACAGATCATTTCTTGGATATGATCATGATGCTATGTCTATGTCAAGGAACTAACTAACTACCGACGGGTAATGAGAAAACCAGACCACATGTTGTGACTTGGGAAATATGAGACATCTCACCAATAAATATACATGTACATCATTACAACTATGAACTGCTTGTAATAATTCGCTAACAACCCTCCTCCATACAATTCCCTATACACTTTTTATAGTAGATATCTAGGATTTTCCAAACAATTTATTTATACATTTAAATATTTTCTTTAGGCAAATATTCATAAATTATTCTGCACGAAAAATAAGCATTGACGAACCTTAATTGATCCTTACTTTAATAGAAACCCTACAAAGAAACAACCTATATACATGAGTAATCTCAAGGATAGGCAGTCACTTAGCGAAAACATTGCAAAAAGATTATGATTCACACAAGATTTATAGTTGTAGCAAATATTTAGAGTCTAATGATTTTCTCCGGTTTTCTGCAGAATTGAATCTGTCAATTAGTCAAATCATCATTTGCGGCTTTTCTCCACATTATTACAGAACGGAGGCAATTAGTATAAATGTACTTATATGTTGGGAAGCTGTTAATCTTTTCTCATTTGCTAATGGATTGGTTCATTTTGGCTAGAAGTGAGCAGAGCAGCAGACTTACCTTGAAGGATATTACTTAGTTCTCTGTACTATCCTGCGTTTATCTCTCTATTTTATTTGTAAGGAGCAATAAATCCCCCAGATCACATTTCTCGGCACACATACGTCTGTGTAAAGCTTAATTTAGGAGAAGAAAAGATGTCAAGTTGAATTCACTTGGATTTACTCTGCCGAGAAACTATTTCCTTATTTTCAATCTCATTGTGAATTCTCACCGCGCTCCTTCCCCTCTCTCTTACTTTTACTCACATTTCTGGAACTCAAATTCAAACTGGAAATGCAGAAGCAATAGCAAAAAAATGCATGTAATAATATATGTAATACGTACACAAATACAGAATGTGTGCTTTGTAAATGAAAATGGATATGTACATAGAGTACAGAGTGTTTGTGTTGATTTCTTTCTAAAATTTCCTGAAAATGAAACCGGATAAAAGAACACAATAGTCAAAGTAAACATTTATATAGAGATATTAATGTCTTAATATTCTTTATATATAAATTTTCCTATATAAATATACATTCCTTATATATATATATAAATTGTAAGAATGTAGGTACTTAGAATAGTCACGGTATAAGGAACATATTTGTAAGTTGACAGACTGCTAACACCAAACAAAGCCACGAGACATAAGGCATAGCAAGTAATAAATATGGGATTAGGGTCTGGCTAGGTCTTTACTATTTCCTCCTCTAGTAAAACAGCCAAGAATTTTAGAATAAGCGTAATAAATCTATTGTGTCGAGAACTTGAACCCTTTTCAAAGTCAGTGATGTTATGTCACCGGAGTAAAATAAGTCAACTAGAGTCAGACCAAAGAAACTGAAACCGTCGTCGTCGTCGTAGAGAGAGAATAGAGCACATTCGGCAATCCAATGCAGACTCCATGGAAAAAAAAGAAACTGGAGACGATACAATAAGATTAAAGCATTTATTCTCCGTCTGACGGACTCACTCACAGATTTAATTTCTACGCATTCACTCTGCTCACAACAACATTGTTGTAAAACCCAAATATAAAAATTCAATTCAACTTAGAAATAGAAACGCTTTCTTGCGTTTATTATTATTATTAGATTGTTCATCCAAACCATTTTTAAATTGTTCAGGATTTATTTGGCTATTTCTACTCTGTTGATTATATAAATGTTTAATATACAATTAATAGAAAAAACCTAAATTAGATTAGTCAGTTAAAACACTTTTTATGCTACTGTTCCTTGGTGAAATGGGATGATATCAAACTTCGTTAGTTAATTTAAAGTGTATTAATTCAGAATTTACAATATTTGTCTATTGAATCATCGTTCTCAGTTCAGTTCTCACTATCAACGCAAAACAGCAGGGTCCGGTGAGTAAAAGCGAAAATGACTGGAGTCAACTGAGATTTCGATTGAATAATATAAGTGTGAGTGGTTTTTTGAGTGGGATTATGTAGTAGTAGTTGTACTAACACAGATATAAAATCTGGTAATGAAATTGTTGCCCATTTCACTTTCCGTTGAAATGCTTAGCCGTGTTTTTATGTATTCCTTGAATTACTTTTTTTTAGCTGTTCTGACTTTCCGTTCTCTTACTTTACTTCTAATAAAAACGCATGACATTACATAAACACTGGATCTGTATTTAGAATTCCTTATAGAGACTTGTAAAACTGGTTTAACTTTATTCTGATGAATTTCTGGATTTTTAGCATATAGGAGCATGAACGTATATATATACTTTTAGTTTTCTACTAGTATCTTTTTGCATAATATTGACATATCAGACAGAAATCTCTGCCAGACAGTTAGAAGAATCTCTGAAGAAGAGTACGCATTCTGCAAACAAACTTACTTTCTGAGTATTTTCGTGTGTTTTTGGGCGTTAGTAGGATTGGTTGAGTAGATTCACACACAAGAGCAGTTATAGCTATGAGGACACTGCTAAATGGCCATTAGACAGCATTATGACTGCGACAGAGGCAATTTTAGTCGACAACTTTTCCCTAACAATTTTGTCTGTTGCAAAAGGAAAAGCGCTTAGCAAGTGCGGATCTTAATCTTAACGGCCATCCTTTGCTGCCTGAAATTTGCTTTAAATTTAAGACAGCTCCCCGTGTATTCATTCTATTATGTGTGTACACACTTAGACATACATACTACAGATATTAACCGGGTGCGGGCGGGTGTTATGCTCGTGTCTGCACGATTCTCTTTTATTCTGGGGCAAATGTCAAATTGCTTTTTGCATATAAATACGCGTATGCATACGTACGTAGTGTACTTAGCGTATGATGTGTAGTAATGCGGAAAATTGATGTTTCTCTACATCATCGTACACATTACACTTACACAATGTAATCTACGTGAATAAATAAAGTTGTTGCGAAAACTGAGAGATGAGAGGCGAGGGGGATTCTTAGGAACTTGGCAAACTTCCGCTTTTCTTTAATTGTTTCTATAATTTCTCCTATTTTTTTATTTCCTTGCTCCACGGCTCATTTCTTTAAAGATATCCCTCATTTACATAATAATTATTAGTTTTCTACATAGGAATACTTTTGATGACCAACTG
>JAAAYG020022358.1:0-15027 GCA_009936455.2 Tomocerus minor | reverse complement strand
ACTCATCCGTACACATCAACTACTTACAATTAGTAATTAACAATGACATTGTCAAGTAGCTTGTGTAGACTCGTGTTTTTTATTGAACAATGGACACCATACCTTATATAACTTATGACACAATAGTCCCTCCATTTTTTGAAGAAAATGTTGAAATGAAATGTGAATTAAATTATAGCACAGTCTCATATTACATATCTAAGATAGACTTCAGTATTAGACGAAGAATTAATTTTATTTATATTTTAAAAATATATATATATTATTTTGATTTTCCAAGTTTCATTTACAACATTTCTAATATTGTAGACATAATTCAATTAAGAAACAGCGTGTTGAATTGTAAAACTCATTATATATTGATTTAATCTTTGAAATTCATTTGTAACATCAAAAAGCTAAAATATTGTTATATTACGAGGGGCCAATAAAAATACTTTTCATTGTCCTTCTTCGTGTTGTAAATTTGGTAAGTACTTATGCGAAAAATAATATTTAGTTACGTAAAGGCTGCTGAAGTTGCTAATTAACTGAATGGCACTAGCAAGGTTTCAAATGGAAGAACAAAAATTCAGAAACCTTGAATGTTGCATCAGAGAGTTGTTTAGCCGATATACCTACTCCCCCACCCGGCTACTTAGATTTTCCCACTGTCATAAAACAAATTATCAAGTAATAAGTTACATGTTATTTACTTGTGGACGATTTTTATTTTCCCCGAATAAGACAAAAATGGAAACCAGTTAATTACATCCTTATTAATGAGTGAAGCCAATCAAGTTCCTCGAAGAAACAAGAGAAGTTCATACCTGTATGTCGTCTCCTACGTTGCTCCTCGTCTTTTAGACTACATAACAACAACCAATGCATTCATAGCTGTGTGTACCTTAAAACGTTACAACCAAGTAAAACTTAAGTAATCTGTATAATAGATTCTGGCAATCTAATATTGTTAAAACATTTGGATTTTTAAAAAGTGATTGCTTTAAACTTACTTTAAAACCAATGGATTTTTATTTTCATTTTTTATCAAAATTGTTATACATTTTATTCAAATGCATTGTAAGCTTAAATATACACAGTTGTGCTAAAGTTGACCTTGGAAGCTCTTATACCCATTATTGCCAATATCATATATAAATACATAATATACTATAAAATAAGTAATATATTAATACAATATTGTAATTAGTAATTATGCATATCCTTGTAGTAGTTATGTATATCCTGGTTATATAGATTAGAAAAAAAAATTATATAGATATATAATTTATAACTGAGTCTGCCATTAAATGAAATTCTTAAATCTTTAGGAGTTTGCAATTTGTAATTTATCAGTGGTTAAAACTAATAATCCCTATTTTACAGATTGCATCAAATCGTAAGAAATCGTTATAGATAATTCACTGAGAATTAGCCATCCTTTAAAAAGCATTATAGTACAAGATAATATAATTGAATAACAAATTATACATGAAGCAAAATTTTTGAATTGTTTCTTCCTCTAGTTTATAGGCTCATTAGTTGCCGTAATCCTAAATAAATTGGTTAGCCTAAAATAATAGGCAAAAACTAGCAATCTGTTCCACACCAAACTGCGTGAATTCCAACTGGGAGGTAGCAACCACTTTGTAGCCGCCCACATAACATTTAATCGGGTAGTCGGAGTACATAAACCTTTTCATCCATTTCGTTTCGCAACATCGGTCCGCCTTTCTCCAATGACATTTGAGTCGATTGCACAAGTTGGGACTCCGTCCAGTGACGAAAGTGATTGCCGTGAGAATCGTCACAGCTGCAAATGCCATCGTAGAGAATCCAGTAATGCTGCCAATGCCAATGATAGAATGTAGTTCAATGATACCTCCTATTGAAACGACGCCAATTACGAGGCAAGCCAGTAGCATTACGGGGCAGAAAAAGAAATCGGAAACAATCCTGGAATTGAATATTCAGCAATTGCATCTGTCGGTAGATGTTGGCCTGACGTCGCAGTTCCCGACAGCATTCTTTCTTCAACGGAATACTAATTAACAAGAGAATTCAATCATTGCATTTCACCTTTTTCGCTCCCCTTTGTAATTTGTTGTAACCTCGAGAAGGTAGCGCAGCATTAAATCAAGATTAACAAAATTATATTGGGCTACAAACTCGGAGATGTGGTTATCAATAGAAATCAAAATGATTGAGTAAGAAAGTGCCCAAAGTACACACTTCTTTGGGCTTAAACCCAAAGGCAAACATACTGCGGCGAACGAGAGGTGTCATTCCCAACTGCCGAGGTAGAGGCTCTAAACTCCCTTAGGCTCCCCCCCCCCCGTGGGGTTCCAATTCCAAACTATTGAGACTACTACTACTTCTAATTCATTAATTTAGCCTCACCACGTCGTAGTTATTGCCACGCAAACAAACATAATTAGGATTGTTTTGTCTGCAACTAAATATAACTATAACACCTAATTCTGATTTTAAAATTCTTTAAATTATGGAGTTTTATTCAAGATTTTAATATTTGCATTATTTGCAAACCGCAAAAATTATGAATTTAATCAAATTCTCTGAAAAGTAATGAATGTGTTCGTATTGTCTTATAGATTAGCTGAGTTTTACAGCAATAATGGTCTTAAAAATTACAGGGTACCTATCGTGTAATTTTTGGATTTTTATAATACAAAAGGAATGAAATTGTATTGGAAATTATTTTAGTGTCTACCTAAACTTTCACAAAAGAATAAATACTTTTTCTTTCTCCTTCAAAATTTATATGTAGTACAAATTCGAAAGGGATGGATGGCTTTCGCTGAAGGTTTATTATATTTTTGTTAGAAGCGTTAAATAATGTTACCTGATCATAGTTTTGATAGTCTCCATAAAGGCAAATTGAACGAGAGTCACTTGAAATGTGCATACATAGCATACGCAAACAGCATGTAGAAAGTAGTAGCATTCAAGAAAAAAGAAAAATGTCAATTGCGGAATGGTCATTTCGTGACAATCGTAAAATGCTGTGGGAATGTATCGTGGATTGCATGGAGAGAGCAAATAGAGACAGGCTGGCCCGACGCAGTTGCAAATGCTCAGTAGAGAAAAACGGAAGAAAAATGTTAAAATGTCGAAAGACTTTTTTCGATTGTTGTTTTTCAGTTGTTCTGGAAAAATGAATTAATAAATGTCCTAGATACTAAATATTTGTATACTAAAATAGGTTGATTAAATAATTACCTTTGATGCGTTTGTTGAAATCAATGAGAGAATTTATGAGTTGTAAGAGTTGTTTCCGTCGTACGATACTTGTCATATCCGAGGCAGACACGACGAAAAAAGCAGCCATCCAATCACAGAATAAAATCAAAACGACACCATTTCTGTTGACGCCGGTGATGAGTGTCTGGAAGAATCTAACGATGAGAAACACAAAGTAAAACCAAACAAGAAATACATGAATTTTCCAGATTGCTCTCTGAAATCCATTTTTACTCTCTAGCAGACGTTTCTTTTTGTGATCCCAGTAAAAGGGAATGAAACACAAATAGTATGATATGTTAATAATTTTAAAGTTCAATGAAAACGCAATATCGGAAATCATACTCAAAATGCAATGATTATTCTAATAATTTCAGACTTAAGACAACAAGCGACTTTTGTACATTGTGAAGTTTGTTGTTACGCTGCTTACTATTACTTTGCTTTGGTACTAATAGTAAACAAAATAACAATTTTCTGAATTGACGGAGGTAATTGCGTAATCCAAAACTCATTTGCATATTTATCAATTCTTTTGCGTTGGGGAGGAGAAAATTTACATGTCCTGGGCGTTCAGCGGACAATGTAATTCTGCAAATCAAAGAATTCATAATTGTAAAAATGAATAGCACAAAACCCATTAAGCGTTGGAATGAGCACAATATATTTGGCAATATATTTTAGCCTAGGTATCTCTTTGTAGTGATATTCCTTTAGCTTAATATTAGAATTATATTACCCCCACGTATGTGTTTAGGTCATAATTTTTCTTTTCTAGTGCGAAGATTGAATCGGATTTACTTATTGCTTAAAAATACTTATTTATGAATCACATTTAATTAAAGGAATCAGTTTGTAAATGAAAATATACTTTAAAGTAGAATTATGCCAGCATAAATTAAATTAAATGTTCTGTAGATAAATTACTATTTCTCAACAACTCATAAAACAATGTGCCGTTAACAATGAATAAGATCAACGGTTAAAAATATCTGCCTCATTTCAAAAATTATTTAAGAGTTTGGTCATCACAATTTTTTTTATCTATTTGCGACGTACGAGTGGGTACAGTTATGCAGTTTTAATGGTACCTTGTCGTACGAACTCGCAATAAGCATAATACTTTGAAGTTTAATCAAAATTTCATGGAGATATCTGGAATTGCAATCATACGCCAATGCCATGGCGTTGTACGAAAACATATTTCGTCACAATAATATCGCAACAGTTGAGTTCTTAGATTAATGTCATTGATACATATGACTCTCTGTTACATTCGTTTAAAACGCTTTAATTATTATTATTGTCAACAGTCTTTAAAAATTATTTCCTTTATTTATTTATTTTTGATTTTGAAAGAAAGACGAGAACTTATCGTGCGAAACATTTTCTAATGAGATTGTTGAAACAGAAAAAGGAATGGAAATGGTTTCAAATGTGGGAATAAGGATAAGTTGGAGAATTAAGCATCAATATGCGAATATTATGGAACAAGATGATCGGATACGGCCATTTATAATATTCCAATATTTCCAATAAGGAATTTTATATATTTGAAATTGAATTAGTACGAATCTCTCCGAGTAGAGACATTACAATATATTTATTTGCATACTAGAGAAAATCCGAATTGCATCACTCAAATAATACGGGTTTATTAATAATTATATACCATAGGGTTATTAATATTTAACAAAACATTTTACATCATATTATAATGTTTCCCTCTAGCACAAACAGTTAAATAGTAAAACTATTTTTATTTTTCATAAGTTTAGAGAAATTATCACATCGATGACTATCTGTAAAAACCAATAAGAGTAACAGCTATAGGATTCAATGAACAAATTGTTATTGTCAGTTTTTCTTTTTACAATTTAGTAAAGGAAATAATATGTGAAGGCTGTTCCAAAAGGTAAACTGAACATGTAATATTGTAAGACATCTGTAATATCTAAAGTTAAAATGATTAAATAATATTATTTATAACTATTTATAATTAGAGCAAGGGCAATAACAATCGGCGGGTCCATCATTATTAAATGGATTTGTAGTTACCGGCTGCGGTTTAGGCTCATAACGTTCAAAAGTAGCTTCACTTCCAGTTTTTTCCTTTTGAAAAATGAGTTTATAATTATTCAGAGAGAACATTCCAAATCTTGTCATGGCCAATAAATTATTCTCGAGTGATTTTAATCGAGAATCACCTACACTTTGTTTGGTTGAAACCCCTTGGTGAGTTTTCCATAAATTCTGGAATTTATCTGTGCGGAAACGGATTTCATTGTGAACGCGCATGACAGACGTGAATTCTGTCCCGGATTTTTCTTTGCTTCGAGGAGTAACACTGAGAATTACTAAAGGTGACTTTTTAACCTTGATATTGTCGGGATTAAATTTCGTGTTGTTGAACTTAATGCTTTTCGTGTCGATTCGCCATGTACCAACTATCCCAGTAGGAGTTTCTCCTTTTGTTCTTTGTCGAGATGGGATTTTATCTTTTTTAGCAATGGAGGCAGAAGCAGAAGATCCGAATTGAATCATCGGCCGAGCATTTAGCAGCAAGGAACGATCAATTTTGAAAGCCAACCCTAAACTTTGTTTATTATGAAAGAAATAAACTTCTAATTTTCCGGGTTTCGTGTCCGTGTCATAAGATGCCAGGAGTCCTATTTTGTCTCCCGTTTTAAATCTCGGTCCGAATTCTTCAACTAGAGTCTGTTGACCGTTTCCAAGATTTCCTCCGTAGAGGAGCCCGTAAGTTCTCCCGTCTTTATTGAATCTATCTTCATTAGTGAAGCCGACGGCCACTTCTCCCAATTGATCCACTCTGTCCAATGTGATTTCCCAATAATGATCTCCAGAACTGACACCCTTTCCATATTTCCACATCGCATTAAATTTTCCGCCTACTGTACTCGTTATGCATACGACTCTATCTCCATCCACCAAAATCTCGTCGGGGTTATCAGACACCCAATCTGGGTCACTGTCTGCTGCAGACTCTTCTATAGCGGGGTTTTCGTCATCATCATCCGTCGCCCTATGTAGAAATCGGTTACGTTGCCGCTTCCGACGAAGATCTTTCGAGCAGTCGATGAAACACAAAAATGTCAGGGCAAGTAAAATCGAAATGGTCAGTAGATGGTGTGTTTTCATTTTGATTTCTAATCAAGATTTCCGATTAAGTGCCTAATTTCCAGAAAGAAATTAAATTAATCTCTAGCAATTGATTACTTGAGAATTAAGTCAGCAATTTTAATTTTAATCAATACGTGTTATTTGCTTTTATTTATTTGCTTTGGAAATTTTGCACGTTGTTTTATGCTAATAATGAGATCATATCCATATAATACTATATGTAGTATACTAGTATTATATGCCTGATAAGATGATTAAGTTTCAATTACCAATTACGTGACGAATCTGACGAAGGAGTTTATATTATTGTGATCAGTGATCAAGTCTTCAAAGCCTTAAAACTTTACAACATAAGACTCAACTGCTGGGGAATCGAAGTCTCCAAATCAACTAATTCATTCTTACTGTATATAATTCCTTTATACGGGTATATTATAAGGAAATATGTTTTTACATAGGTACCTACTTAGTATTACCTAGACATAAAATATTTATTTGAGCGTGTGATTCATTTGGTAGAGCACATACTGTAATTATGTTCTCAGTGTTGACTTTCATTAGCTTTACAAAGCAAAATTTTTCTCGTTTGGCAAGACGTATGGGAAAAGCTGCTATATATAGATATACTAACTACTAAACTACATAGGTGCTCATCCGTACACAGCAACTACTTACAATTAGTAATTAACGAGGACATTGTCAAGTAGCTTGCGTAGACTCGTGTTCTTTATTGAACAATGGACACCATACCTTATATAACTTGTGACACAATAATCCCTCCATTTTTTGAGGAAAATGTTGAAATGAATTGTGAATTTTTATAACAGTCTCATATATCATATATATACAAGAAGATTTTGGACTTTCATGAAGAATTATTAGAAGATTTAATTTTATATTTAAAAAAAAAGGTACCTAATTCAATTAATTTGATTTTCCAAGTTTGATCTTTTACATTTCTAATATTATTCACACAATTAAATTGAAAAAGATGTTGAATTGCAAAACTCATTATTATTATGATTTAATAACTTAAATTAGTTTGTAAAATCGAAAAATTAAAATATTGGTATACTACGAGGGGCCAGTAAAAAGGGAAACTTTTCAAGTTTTTTTTGCCGCGATATAAATTTGGTAAGTATGCAAAAAATAGTAGGTATTAAAAGTTACGTAAAAGCTGATGTAGGTATGTACATAAATATAAAATAATCATAATATAAAGTATAACGCGTTACTGAATGAATGGCACCAGGAAAGTTTCAAATGGATGAACAAAAATTCAGAAACCTTGAATGTTGCATCAGAGAGTTGCTTAGCCGATATACCTACTCCCCCACTGGCTACTTAGGTTTTCCCACTGCTGTAAATGTTATTTACATATGGACGATTTTTCTTTTTACCGAATAAGGCAAAAATAGAAACCAGTTAATTGCAACCTTATTGATGAGTGAAGCCAATCAAGTTCCTTGAAGAAACAAGAGAAGCTTCATACCTGTATGTCGTCTCCTATAAAATTATATACTCTTATACTGTTTCCTTATGAAATGAGGAACAGGTATGCGAAAAGTCATGTAAACACAGATAATTTTATTCTAAACCTACTTACTATATACTACCGAATTAGCTCATTAATACTTTTAAACCCAATTTTTCTTAGCACTTCAGACTTTCAGATTACATAATAACAACCAATAGATTTTTTATATGTGTAACTTGCAACCAAGTAAAAATAAAGTTTAGTTTGTAGATTTTGACAATTTGTTAAAAATTTGAATTTTTAAAAAAGTGATTGCTTTGAACTTATTTATTTATCACTTTTTTAAATTTTACTTTCTGTTTTTACATTACTTATATTAAAATTGTAATATTTCATTCACAAGAATTGTAAGCTTAAATGTACGCGTCGGTCGGTAGTCGTGTTAAACATGAATTTGGGAGTACTATATATATACCTAACATCGTCAATAAAAAGGTACTCCTCTGATGAAAAAGCTAATTTGGGATCAATGTGCATCGAGTTACATCAAATTGAAAGAAATCGTTAGCTAATGCACTGAGAATTGGCCATCCTGTAAAAAGTAATAAAATGCCTAATATAGTTAAAAGACAAATTATACAGGCTGCAAAAATTCAAAAGTATTGTTTCCTCTATTTTACATGCAGGCACATTAGTTGCCGTAATTCTTAATAACATGGTTGACCTAAAATAATACCTACGCAAAAACTAGCAATCTGTTCTACACAAAACTGGGAGGTAGCAACCACTTTGTAGCTGCCCACATAACATTTAATCGGGTAGTCCGAGTGTATAAACCTTTCATTCCATTTCGTTTCGCAACAACGGTCCACCTTTTTCCAATGACATTTGAATCGATTGCACAAGTTGGGACTCCGTCCAGTGACGAAAGTGATTGCCGTGAGAATCGTCACAGCTATAAATGTCATTGTAGAGAATCCGGTAATGCTGCCAATACCAATGATGAAACGTAGTTCAATAATCCCTCCTATAGAAACGACCACAATTACGAGACAACCCAGTAGCATTGCGGGCAGAAAAAGAATAGTATATATATTCTTATATAACCCCGAAGACTAGACGATTCGAATTAGACTTTATATTTCTCTTCCCTTAATTCTTATCTATGAGTATTAATGAGTTAATCAAATTATTGCGTATTTTTTCCTCATTCTTTTGGCGTATTTCCCTAATTGCTTACGTATCATAATTTTCCAATCCTCGTTCTACAGCGTAGTTTTTTACGAGCCTAATGATATAGCGCATAAATCTTTATTTTCATTTCAACGTTTTTTCGCTCTTGTCTGCATTTTGATGAAAGGTCGAGCAGCATTAAAAAAAGACTTGCAAAATTTCATTGGGCTACAAACTCGGAGAGATGGGTGGCTGCAGCAGAAGGCAGCTGCCAATTCATTTTGGACACTGCTATCATCCATATTTTTGATTTTTTTTTACAGATTTCACTTTAGAAGTTGTAAGTGTAATTCATTAATTTATCCGCACCAACGTCGTATTTATTGAGCCCCAAACAAACAAATATACAATCCAAAACAGAATTAGGTTTGTTTTGTCTGCAACGAAATTTAATAACTAAACCAGATTTTAAAATTTGCCAGATGCTCATTCTCCTATCGAAGTGCAAAACTTTGGAACTCACTTTCGACTCATACAGAACTCAACATCGTATGCAGCATTTGATGGAAAAATTCGACAATACATCCTTTGAATACGCACCACATATAGATAAGAATTAACTAAATACTATCATTGGTTTTACATTATTAACTATAGAATAGAGGAAACGGAAATAACACGTTACCTTTGTTAAATTGTAACAGTTAAGATTTGTTAACTTAAATAAATTTAAAAAAACTTTGGACTCAGCCCTGGCAGAGAATGGGAGAAAGAGACATCTTTGTGCTTTTCCACAATTTTTCTTTAATGTACAATTAGTTTTTATTGTTCCTACCAGAGCAAATGATGCAAAAAATTATTAGTTGCCGTAACCTTAAATAAAATGGCTAGCCTAAAATAATAGGCAAAAACTAGCAATCTGTTCCACACCAAACTGCGTGAATTCCAACTGGGAGGTAGCAACCACTTTGTAGCCGCCCACATAACATTTAATCGGGTAGTCGGAGTACATAAACCTTTTCATCCATTTCGTTTCGCAACATCGGTCCGCCTTTCTCCAATGACATTTGAGTCGTTTGCACAAGTTGGGACTCCGTCCAGTGATGAAAGTGATTGCCGTGAGAATCGTCACTGTTCCAAAAGCCATTGTTGAGAATCCGGTAATGCTGCCAATACCAATGATGAAACGTAGTTCAATAATCCCTCCTATTGAAACGACGCCAATTACGAGGCAAGCCAGTAGCAATGCGGGCAGAAAAAGAAATCGGAAACAATCCTGGAATTGAATATTCAACAATTGCATCTGTCGGTAGATGTTGGCCTGACGCCGCAGTTCCCGACTACATTCTTTCTTCAATGGAATACTGTTTCACAAGAGAATTCAATAATTTCATGTCAAATTTTTCACTCCTGTCTGTATTTGTTGTAGGCTCGAAGGTAGTACAGCATTAAATAAGTTTCGCAAAATTTCATTGGTCTACAAACTCGGAGAGGTGGTTGGCTACTGCCAGGTTGTACCAAAAGTAGTGTCATACCTACCTACTTTTAATCATATACTACTACTAAGTACTTCTAATTCATTAATTTAGTCGCACCAACGTCTTAGTTATTGAGACACAAACACATCATTAGGATTATTTTGTCTGCAACAAAATATAACATCTAATTCTGATTTTAGAATTCTTTAAATTATGGAGTTTTATAAGATTTTAATATTTGCATTATTTACAAATTGCAGCAATAATGATCTTAAAAATTACAGGGTATATATTTTGTAATTTTTGAATTTTTATAATATAAAAGGAAAGAAATTGTATTGGAAATTTTAGTACCTAATATACTTTCAAAAAAGAAGAATAAATATTTTTCTTTCTCCTTCAAAATTTCTATGTAGCACAAATTCGAAAGGGATGAATGGATTTCTTGGCTTTCGCTGAAGTTTTATTATATAGAGATTATAGTTGCCCTAACACATAGTATTGATCTTTAATTCAGATGGAATTCCAAAGCCTGGGTTATTTTGTCACCACATTCTTGTGTTTTGAATGTTACCAATTCAGCAATAGTCTAGCTAAAGAGCTCATATCACTCTATTCTACTAAATAAACATCGCTCTTTCACAGAGAAAGAAAACGAGAGAAAGTTCCTGGTGAGTGCATTCTGGACCACCCTGTATATAGGTTTAAAAATCGGTAATAAAAATCTTTAAATATTGTTCAAACAGTTACCTAACTGCAAAATAACTGATTTTTTAGCATCGAACATGTTTATAGCTCTCGAAAGATGTGTCACACGACATGTTTTCCATTAAAAACTTATTCTGACCTTTGACATACCCAGAGGGGACAAAAAACGAATAATGTTAATAATCATTTTACCCTTATTTTAGAAGGGCTTTAATTTGAATCCAGCAGAATTTCGTACAACAAATTATTTTTTTTGAAAAATCGCGATTTCAAAATTTCAATTATTTTTCAAAAATCGAAAAATGACTTTTTTGAAAAAATTAAAATTGCGTTTCTAGATACACTACTTTTTGATTTCATTACCTGATCATAGTTTTGAGAGTCTCCATAAAGGCAAATTGAACGAGGGCCACTTGAAATATGAATACATAGCAGACACAGACACCATGTAGAAAGTAGTAGCATTCGAGGAAAAAGAAAAATGTCAATCGCGGAATGGTCATTTTGTGACAATCGTAAAATGCTGTGGGGATGTATCGCGGATTGCATGGAGAGAGCAAATAAAGACAGGCTGGCCCGACGCAGTTGCAAATGCTCAGTAGAGAAACACGGAAAAAAAATGTTAAAATGTCGAAAGACTTTTTTCGATTGTTGTTTTTCAGTTGTTCTGGAAAATAATTAATAAATATCCTAGATACTAAATGCTTCGGAAAATAGATTCATTAAATAAGTAAAAAATACCTTTGATGCGTTTGTTGAAATCAATGAGAGAATTTATGAGTTGTAAGAGTTGTTTTCGTCGGACGATGCTTGTCAAATCCGTAGCAGACACGACCAATAAAACGGCCATCCAAGCACAGAATAAAATCAATACGACACCATTTCTATTGACGCCTGTGATGAGTGTCTGAAAAAATCTAAGGATGAGAAAAACGAAGTAAAACAAAACGAGAAAGACATGAATTTTCCAAATTGCTCTCCGAAATCCATTTTTGCCTTCTAGCAGACATTTCTTCTTGTGATCCCAATAAAAGGGAATGAAACACAAATAGTATGATATGTTAATAATTTTAAAGTTCAACGAAAATGCAATGTCAGAAATCATACTGAAAATGCAATGATGAATCTAATAATTTCAGGCTTAAGTCAACACGCGACTTTTGTACATTCTAAGTTTGCTTTTATACAAAATAACAATTTTCTGATTGGACGGAGGTAATTGCGTAATCCAAAACTCACTTTCATTGCCATCGTGTCTTTTGCATTGAGGAGGAGAAAATTTAAATGTCCTGGGCGTTTATCGTACAATGCAATTCTGGAAATCAAAGAATTTATAATTGTAAAAATGAATTGCACAAAGTCATTAAGCGTTGGAATAGTCACACAATAGAGTTAGTAATATATTTTAACTTATATTATCTGTTTGTAATGATATTTGTTTAGCTTAATATTAGAATTAAATTATCTCCACAGTATGAGTTTTGGTCCTAATGTATCTTTTTCTATTTTTACAGCTAAGATTGAATCGGATTTTCTTATGGCTTAAAAATATTTATTTGTGAATTACATCAATTAAATGAATCAGCCACTAGATGAAAGTATACTTTAAATTTAATTTATGGTACTATAAATTAAATGTTCTGTAGATAAATTAGTATTTCTCATCAGCAACTCCTAAAACAATGTACCTTTATAACCATGTGTATGCCCAACGGTTAAAAATACCTGCCTCATTTTAAAAAATAATTTAAGATTTTGATTATTTCAAAATGTTTCTTCTATTTATGTCGTACGAGTGGGTACAGTTAATCAGTTTTTGTGAAACCTGGTCGTATTATACGAAGTACAAACCAGCACTAAGATTAATCAAAAATTCATGCAGATATCAGGACTTGCAATTATACGCCAAAGCCATGGCGTCATTTCTTCGTGTGGGTATGACTTTGGTACAAACGTGATACAAGCACATATTTCGTCACAATAATATTTGCAAAAGCTTAGTTCTTAGATTAATGTCATTGATACGTCAGTTTGATGGTCATATGATAGCAATAATTAAATTTCGTAGAATTTGCGGAAAAAAATGCATTTCCTCACGGAATCGTTTCAGGACTTTTGTAGTTTGCAAATTATTGCAAAACTGTGTTGCTTATGTATGTAAATAAGTCACTCACAAATGCTAAAATTAAGCACATCCTTTTGCAGTTGTGACAGGTTGGTTACAATAAAAAGGGTAGGATTTAATTCGTACTTAAAATAATTGAATCCGTCCATGCAATAAGCTTAATGTCCATAAGAAGCGATATTCATATCCTATACTTTGCAAAGACTGAAAACGTCCAGAAAAAGAATTCAAACACACGAAAATATTGAAAGCATAAATAATACGTGTATAATTTCAGTGTTGTCAATCAATATCAATTCAATTATCTTTTACTGAAGATAATGTTCAGTATTGATTTTAATACTGAACATTGTCATTACAGTCGTCAAGCGCAAATTTGAAATTGATTCCATGATTGTTATCAGGGTTGTTATATTCTATCTTTAACCTTTTTACATATCCAGGAATTGAAAACGTTGCATCTATATATGCTATGTCAATATGTTATAACATTTGATTTCAAACGACAATGTTATAGCATTGTGTAATAAATGGGCAAAAATAGATGCTGGGCACAGAAACCATTGTGATGCTTGATTAATACTTTAGTTTTACATAATGATATTTAGGGTAAAGGAGGGAATGTCAATATGAGATAATTCTTCAGCCGTTATAATCCTTATCAATATCTTGCTATCTCTCATTACTTCACATTTCTAAACTTCACCATTGTCCATTATATAATATGTAGTTGGTAGTTAACATTTATTCATTTTACATTTGTAATTTTCCAACTTGCACATTTTATTCGTGTATTCTTTAAATTTGGTTGGTGAATATCATGAATACCCGAATATTTTTCTTCGTAGTTCTTGTGCAGTTAGCTCGTGCAGGAAATCCAGTGTTTCCAGGATGGTACGCTGACCCCGAAGGCATTGTGTATGGCGACAAATACTGGATATTCCCAACTTATTCAGCCGGGTATGACGAGCAAACTTTATTCGATGCCTTTTCATCCTCAGACATGGTGACCTGGACAAAACATTCGCGCATCCTGGATAACAGGGAAATTACCTGGGCACGCAGAGCAATGTGGGCTCCAGCAGTTCTGGAAAAAGATGGAAAATATTATTTCTTTTTTGGTGCCAACGATGTTCACGAAGGTAAAATAAATAGCATTTAAATAGCATTTAATGAATAAGGATTTAAGCATAAAGGACGTCTTATTTATATATTTGTAATTAATTATCCTATTTGTAGCAACGTAACTATAAATAATTATTTTCAGAATACTGACGAAATTTTATAATGAAGAAAGTGTATTTATTTCAAATGGGTACCTAATGAAAACCCAAATAAATATTAATATAATCAATTTATGTATGTCTATGAATACCATATTATTCTATGTCTATGTTCCAAGTAAATATTTGCCAATTGTTTTTAAACAAAAAGATTTTAGTAATAATATTGAACAATATATATATAAGCGATTAACTTTAATCATATTTTCATGTAGGCCATATATTTGAAAAGAAATGGAATTTTAATTATGGTTACTATATAATTAGATTTGCTATAATTTTAGCTGAGGTAGGAGGAATTGGAGTTGCAGTAGCAGATCGGCCGGAAGGACCTTACAAAGATTTATTACACAGACCCCTGATCAATGAGATTCGTAATGGAGCTCAACCGATTGATCA
>JAAAYG020022347.1:0-18189 GCA_009936455.2 Tomocerus minor | reverse complement strand
ATTTGTCTTTATGGAAATGACAGACTCTGTCTGTACATGTTCCCTCTTCGTTACATTCGTTTACAACGGTTTATTATACTAGTAGGTGCATATCATGAGTGCAGGAGGACGCCTGTGCATCGTACATAAATATACGTCCTAAGTAGTAACTATATGGCTTGTAGATACAATTTGTTAACAATAAGTCAATAAAGTACAAAAGCTTATTGTTAGTCTACCCTAACCTCACACATAGCCAGGCCAGTGAGTCGTAGCCGATCCGATCACACATTGAACACACACACACATAGACACGATCTGCAAATACTCTATAACATTTCACTAGTTCTATCAGCTCCGTATATCTTGCAATGTATATTTGCCAAAAATAGCATAGAGTAGATAGATAGATATAAGGAAAATCGTTTCTGTCGACTCTGAGGGCTTGACTTTGACTTGGCTGCTTGAGAAATGGAGTCAAAAAGGAAATATCCTCGAAAACTAACTTTGATCAAGTTCTTACTCTCTCCCTTTTTTATGACTATAGCAAATGTCTAGTTTTTTTTTCCTTGGGTTTTGTGCAGCAAACACGTCAGGTCCTTTCCGTGTCTGTATTTATGTCAGAAATCAATGTGTTCCAAAATGTGCCTTCCTCCTCCACTTAAAAAGGTAGGTACGTGCCTGCATTTGTGTGCCCACATCTACAATAAAGCAGGTAATGCACACAAGGAACGGAAACGTAAGGATTCCGTTGGCTAAAGAAATGTCGTAAAAGTGCATGAAAGTATCCTCATAAAACATAGTTGAGTAGGTATTCCAGAAGGAAATTTAATTATGATTTCTTTTGCTGGAGTCATCATCGCAGGGCACTAAAGAACCCTCCTCCGCGCTCAACTCCCCAACTAACTAACTAACTTTATTCGGTCAAGTGGCCAAGTCATCAAAAGTCAACTCAACTAATGCCAATTAACAACAGATGTATCACATACTCTTCGGTACTTAATTCTCTATTTCTTACTTACTTTATCTTTAATACACACACCACCTCTAGACAATTTATAAACCCTCATAATATTCCCTATCCACACTCTACAGTTATATAAATCACCAACTTATGTGTCTCTACATATACCTTATGTCCTCATAACTATTGCGGTAGTAATAACAGTAATAAGCCTTGCCGCAGCCTTTCTATGGCTTAATAGTATAAATAAACTGCAAATGTATGTGTCTATGTACGTGGAAGATAGAGCAGATGGACGAAATGCATGTGTTGATAACTGGATGTCAGCAAATGCCTGTCAATATATGTGGGAAGACGTAGGAGTTCTAAGTGCTGAGAAGACGATAGTGAGGCAGGGCTGGTAATAAGTAATAGTAAATATGTACCTAATTCTATCGTTTCTCTCCGTATTCAACCCAGTGCCAAAGGAAAGAAAGTTCTAAAGAAAAGATGTTGAAGTGGAGGGAGAGAGAAAAGAAGAAAGGAAGAGAGAGATTCTATAGAAAAGGGAATTGGACGCCTCGGGCTAATAAAGGCCGCTTGAAAAGTCCCCTGCTTTCTTTTCTTCCTCACTATCGTCCCTCACTTGACTCTGGTACAACCGCTGCTCCAGATACCCACCACTCACTCCTACACCCATCCCTACTCATATAATGCAATACAATGGCAGCTCTTTCACTAGACACATCTGCCTCTCCGTATTATTACATGACGACTACTTATTTCTAACTATTCACGAGAATTTTCTTTTTCCACGACCAGCCATTGTTAGCTCATAATTATTTACTTACCCTCCACGAAAAATTTTAGCATTTGCGAACTGAGAGGATTTTACGTTCATCCTCCGTTGTTTACTCGCATGTGGAGAGATGCCACATGCCGATATTCTATGCAATACCAAGAAATAATTCTCCATTTCCTCCTACATAATTTATACGCTTTATATGGCTACATATAGACACCACGCTCGCTCGTTGCACGTTTACGTTCCTCTCTATCCATTTGAACTACGGCAACGCTCATAAATAACACTATAGAAGGAAACTCAATGACAGTTTAATACATAAATATATTCAGATCTTACATGCTATTCTTAATGCTACTCTAGTGAAGGGCAATGCAATGTGTTCGTGTCTTGTGTTTCTATTATTATTGTCTACTTAATATCTTTTTCTATCGCCTTGTCTTTAATTCATATTTATTTAGCTGTCTAAGTAATCAATATATATCTGTTGCAAGAAATAACTATTACATACTTCTCCCGCAAATACATCGCTAACCTAAGAATTGTTTTTGTCCTTTAGGTGTTTTTTTGCAAGAGCCTAGGAAAAATTAAAGTGAATTTACATTTAATAGTACCTTATTATTATTATGGGAAGTAGTATAGGCTCCGTAATGTAACACAATGTCTGAAGTTTCATTGCAGAGCCAAGGAATACAAATGCACATATTGAAACATTGTTCCAGTTACATTGCCTGAGAGAGCTTTTTGTCTTGGGAAACTGACTTTGCTCGTTTCAATCCTTTTGCATTCATTCTAATGTTAGCGCACGCTGTCCAGGTCCAAAGCAACGGTAAGTGAAGATAAGTGAACTACTGGGCATTAAAGACTATGTAGAAATATATCGTATAAACTAATGTACTCTACATGTAATAAACTAAGTACCTACTACTGCTCCCTATAATAATAATATATCTATAGTTCAACTAAGTGCTACGCTGTATAAAGTAATGTGTGCATCCTAGATGTACATTTATAAAGGAACATATGCAAGGTCTCCCTGAGTGTCCTTCTATAGTGTAGGTAGGTAGATGTATTTGATTTTATAAAGAGCTCCATATATGAATGTGTCAGTACTATTTTCTATTCTAGTCGACTAGAGCAGAAACGAAATGAAAAGCCATCATAGGGAAAGGCGGACCATAGCTCAACCTTCGTTTCAACTTATTACATGTATGATAGAGAAAGTTTTCAAAGTTTGTCGTAAGCTTCATGTCCCTTGAAAGCAGTTTTGTTCAGTCCTGCTCAATTTCCTTTCTAGATCGCTGTTTTCCAACTCCTCTTCAGTTTCTTCTCTATAACTACAACAGACACAGCTACAGAGATATCGGGAAGAGCAGGCCTAGGAATAAAACATCCTTGTGCACTACTGGCTTGTACTGTGCAGCAGTAGCAGAGTAGTAAAACAGAACTCTGAGGTCCATCGTCCTCTTTTCTCTCTTTTCAACTCTCCTCTTCTTCTCACCCAAAGAATGCAGTGGAGAAGATCAAGAAAGGATAGTAAGGTCTTTACCATCTACGATCAAGTCACAGAAGGAAAACGAACCTAAGCATTACAATACTATCATGCAGATCAAAAGTGCACACACGTGCACTCTCCCACCTTTACACGGTATACCGTAATTATTAAAAAATCCTTTTTTACACCTGCCAACAGAAAATGAGCCGAGCTTTTTGTGCGCACGACATTGATGATGATATAGCTATAAATAAGGAAGCCACTGTCAATTATTGGTTTACAGCTGCAAAACATAACTACTATTTTTATTAACTAGGTACATAGGTTTTGTCATTGTAAAAACGAAGTCATTTGTAATGCACTTTAGGTTGACTGAAGTATTTTTACCATTGTACTCAAGAAAGCAATTTTAGTCAGTAACTATATAATTACAATTTCACAACATCCACTAAACTTTTTTGGGCTTTTAACCTTTCTCAGAAAAGAAAATCTATTGATAGAGATTTCATGTGATGACGGGTAGTGGTATAGAATTAATGCACATTGCCATGACTGATGTGATGTCAATTGAGCCATGAGATAAGTGAGTGAATAGACTAGGGCTCTTCTGGTGACTGCAGACTGGAGGAAACTCGGATGATTTTGAAGCAAGTGTTTTAGTTGTGAATTTACATTCACATTCCCTCCTCATGCATTAAATACACTGGCGAGAAAGGGCGAGAATAGATTTGGACAAAGGACCGAATGAAAGTAGAATCGCGAGTATTTATAATGGAGAAGGTCGGAAGGAGGATGTAATGTAGAGCAGTGGTGGTGGCTGCGACTTTGGCTTACGTCAGCCTTTTCCATATTTCTGGACGAAACAGTGGCTAGGAAGTAATAATAATGGAAGGACGTAGATAGAAAGTTACTATCGTTTCTTATCTTGTATCCTTTTTGCCGGTGGCTCTTAAGGCTCAAGTTCAGTTTAGCTTAGCAATCAGAAGACTTGAGATTACTAAAGAGTTCGACAATAGTCAGGGACTGAGAGAAAGAGTGAGGCTGAGTCGGAGCAGGAATGCCAGGGAAGGAGCCTCAGAGATCCTTTCTTTGCGGTGAGAGGGAAAGAGAATGGAGAAGAACGTGATGTATATTTAAACGGGTTAGCTTTATTCAATTCAATATAAAGGAATGCATTGAATATCTAAACTGGCTCGTTGAACCGTGTCTCTCTCTCCGCCAATACTGTCAGATAGGGAGCTATAGCCAGGCTCTTCCATTAAACTTCCCTTCCTCCTCCTGGAAACCGAATTCGACGAACTGTGCAGTGTGTGTGTTGCCTACTGTCACTCGTGTACTTACATTTCTCGAAAATGACTGTACATCGAAGGAGTCTTTGTAAATGTAAAACAGTTCAAGTCGGCTGCATACATCTATGACTAGGTAATAGTGCACGGGAGCTCCGTATCCGAGGCTAAATAAGTAATGCATCGAGTGTTTCTCTCCTATTGTGCTCTCTATAATGCTATACTTAGTAGTTGACTTTATTTCACAGATGCACATTCAGTCGTAATGGATATAACGATTTTTCTGTTTAGTTTAACAGTGGGACACACATGTACTGGAATAATGTACTACATAGCCATACATACGTAAGCTCTATTCTATGAATGTACGTAGTCGTCGTTGTGTATAGCTATTAGGAAGGCGTAGGTCGGAGTATGGCTCTGTGAGTGTGACTGTGAGTGAGTGAGTGAGTCTCTGAGGATCTTAAAATGGTTGTTGAGAGTGGAGTAGACGAGGTAGTTGGACTAAAGTACAGGGTCCATTTTATTTCTGTTACAACTGGAGAAATTGCAATTGAAAAGTGCATTTGTGTAATAGCCCCGTAGCAGGTCGTGTAGAATGTAAAACTCGTGTAAGTCTTCCCTTGTCCCTTTATAAAATAGCAATGTGATCTTGAATGCAAATGATATAGCTCTTCTGCACAGACATAACGTGTTCAACCTCTCATAATGCCATGAGAAAAAATCCCCCGTCTACCCCACTGAAATCCTTTCCTTGTGCGATTACAACAATCTTGCAGAGGAACACACTCCAGCACCCGGGTAATATATAAGTATTTATATAGGTAGGTGGCTATGTATTTGTGTGTGCGTACATGCCAGGACGCTAAGACTTGATACAGATTTGCATTGACGCCTGTGGAGTGTTCGACTTTGGAGACTGAGTGAGTGAATGGAGGAGTGGGACATAATATTCCATCCTTTTGTACTTAGATTCTCGTGACATCAACCCCTCGCTCCTCCACAACTAATACATACATATTTTATATCCCTCCGAATTTGCTTTATTCATACTTTACATGATAATTTCAGCTTTCTTTCCTTCCAGCCTTCCATTCCCCACCTTTCCTCAGCTTTCTTCCCAGAAAGTCTGAGAAGATGAGATTTAGTCGCAAAATAGCATTTCCATAAAGGATCCCTGAATATATCAGCTATCTGTGTGCATTCGAAGTGCATGGCCGTTAGTAGCTTTATCTCTACGCTCTATATACTTTTAGAGATACCTAGGTTTGGGTATTGTGTCTGTCTCGTGTAACGTGGGTTTCTGTGAGGCAAGGCTCATTCAGTCACTCACTTCTTTCTCTCATCCTTACCTCAGAATATCCGATTATCGTGCCGTCGCTCCGGAGCAAATTGAATGTAACAATGGGACCTTGAGTTCTTTGTGTGTTGTACTTTGTGTCCGAATAGATTTGGGCGACAGGTTGCCCCTCTCTGTATTTCATCTCCGAAAGCCTCTTGTAAAAGTACCTGTGGGAAAGGCAGGACAGAAATGGAATATTATTATGAGTAGCTCTCCAACTTGTTTGTTTCTGTCTGTGCATCTCGGAAAACACACAACCCCTATTTTATATTAGTTGAGTGATAATCATCTTTAGTGTTGTACTACAAGTGAATATAATTAGCTAGTGTACATGAAGTCAGACTTTTACAGTCTTTCATGTACAAAAGATAACATTATGTACAGACAACACTGATATTATTACCTTGCCTGTCGAGATATAAATATATTTGGGTACCTACTAGCTATCTTCTTATATAATATAAATGCATAGTTCATAAAATAAAAGCCAACAATAACTAGTGTAACTGACAATGATCACAAATTGTATATAGTGAGACTGTTCTGAGTAGGTAACATAGCTGCACAAGAAGAAAATAAAGGAGACTGATTTACGTGGGCTCATTAAAAGGAAAGATACGGTGGAGCTGTATGAATGTGTAGGGAACGCAAAGAAAAGAGAGAAGTGAGAAAGTAAAGAGGAGCTGATCTGATATTGTAGCCTATTCTTTATGAGACAGTCATTATTGTATAAAATGTATCTCGGAGATGCATGTACATAAACTTGCCGTCCTGCCTTCACTTTATTTACTCAGCATTCATACACACACAGGGAGAGAGTTTAACATGCTGAACATCACACAAATAAAGGGAGACTAAAGACACATTGAATCACTCACAATCAGAGTCAATCCGACAAAAAGACATTGTCAAGTCTAGTCAAGAAACATTTAAAATTTACATGAGAGAGTGACTTAAAGTGTGGTAGCTAGTTAGGTAGGCATTAGCATTGCATCTGCCTGCACAGAGGTAGAGAGGAGATGAGGTATAGAGAGAGATGCAATATATTGCAGTACAGACAGAACAGAACACACTTACTGAGCCAGTCGGAAAGTTCGGGTTGAGATGGTGTCTAATGAGCGCCCCAATTTATGCATGGTGTCAAATCCATGTCCCACGGCCAAAATAGACAAGAAGGAGATCGTTCCGTCTTCGAATCTGTTCAAAAGTTTGTTAGGAAAATTAGTTTCGTACATCAGGCATGGAATCTTACTTTATACTATTTACTACTTGACTCACTCATCTCCATCCCTGAATATATGCATAGCAGTCTCATGCGACACACTACAATTATCCTCACTACTATTTATCTATGCACTCCTAGCATCTATATCCCACTATAATTATGAGCACGGCCCACAAAGTCCTTTCTATAAGGAAACCTAAAAGCGTAACATTGTGTACAAATACTAGCACTAAATTGCCTCTTTTCTACTGTTTCCCCGCTGATTGTGAGTTTACAATTTGCAGATTTTGCTTTTATAAACAAACTTATATAACAATCCCTTCAACATAAGTTTATAAGATCCACTAGCTAAATACACCACTTCTTCGTCAACAGTCATCTATAGTAGCCATACAAATATAAATATAACAACACACAGCAGTAATTGCGCCTTACGAAGACGGAGAATTTAAAAGTACACGAATGACAGCTAACCTAAGGCCTATCACAAATACTTAATCCACATTGATATATACATATACAGGACAGGAGGGTATAAAATAAGGGATTTTCTATTACGAAAGAGTGTCGTGTTGTCCTCTTTTTGCATTTATACGAGTTGTTCTTATTACTCTATATCATTTATATAAACTTATACTATAGCATACGCCCACGTCACTTCATCCAGAGAAAGCATATGAATACAATACCTATAAGGTATCTATCTATATTTTCCGATTGGGCATTCACTTGACTGCTGTATGCAGTGAGGTCCTATAAAATATAAAAGAGAGGGAAGGGTCGTATTTATTAGTATCTTTTGCTGAGGACAAGAGAAGTGGAGTCGATCGGAGAGAAGACGACAGAGGAGACAAGTGCAGGGGAGGCAGGCTCTTCCCTTTTCTTTAGTTCGACATCAATCTTATCTCCATCTCACTCACTCCTTCCTTGCTAGTTGCCACACGACGGAGGCTGATAGCTAAGCCAGCAAACTGTTTCCAATTTCATTTTACATGACTTAGTTAGTGAGTTGCCCGTACTGCTCCTTGAGCAAATTAGTGTGTACTATGACACTGTCTAATAGTGACCCAAGAGTGTCAATCTCGTATGAGCAGCGAATCCCAAACTGAAAACCATTTTATCTCCCTTTTCATAGCTCTGCGTACGTAAGCACTCCCTTCCTTCCAGCTTTTTGTTTTAATTTCGAAAAGAGAGTGGTGGATTTGGGGTTCCTTATACCACATCAGTAGTAAGTATGTAGTAAAAGTAATTACCTCCACAATCACTCGAGCTATACACCAAATTTATAATGCCAGCAGAGAAGAGAGAGAGAGAGAGAGAAGAGAGAAAGACAGAGCTCAGTCATCGTCAGATCATGAACTCGCCATGGCATGCCAGTTAACTTGAGTTTCCTTGAAATTGATGAGGGAATTTAATTTATGGAATGATGATGTACTAGAGGCTATATGTTAAAATCCTTTCGTTCTCAATGATTCACTCAGATTAAATGTACTACCTTCCTTGTTTTTACTCAAGTTTGTATCTGAAGGGAGAAGAGGAGTTTAGGTAGCATGCTCGTCTTTTTCCTCTCACTCTTATCAATCCCATGTAGTTCAACTTGGATTGGCAAAAACTTTTCAAGACAGGTAGCCTGTTGTCTACTTCCATATAGTCCTCCTTTCATGAAAACATTGCATATAGCTTAGGAGAAGTGTAGATATGTGCTGATAAGTAGAGATACGTAGGTACTAACTCACATTACATTATTAGTCTTGTACAATTGTAGAGCATTCTGAAAGTTTTCTAGAAAAACAATTCAATCCAACACAAACAACTTCGTTCCTACTTATTTGTATTCCCTAATCTAACAAAAAAGTTATAAAGAACCAGAAAACAGAAACCAGAACAAGTACTACTATTCACTTTCTCATTATTTTCTGAAGGAAATTGTTGTATTCTCTATTCATTCTACTATTTGTAGTTCGAGGATCGAGAGAAAAGAGCAGATAAAAACACAAGATGGGATCTCCTGACATGACAGCTCATTTATGTATTTTTGCAAACTATAATGTCTATCTACTATATCTATCGGAGCATTTAATATTCATTATAGTCATTCATATGCTATTCAATATATAAAGGGAAGAGAGAGGGAGAGAGAGAGATCTGAATAAGTATCTGCGTAGATAGAGGAGGAACTGGTTGAACAGTCAAAGCAAATAGATGTAAGTTATCAACTTCCGCTCTAATTGCTCTAAAATAAAGACATTTCCCAAGATAAACAAAATTTCCCAAAGTTATTTGTACGAATATAAATCCGTCACCACATTCACACATTTCAATTCCATTGGAGTCTGAGCATTGTCTCTGCACTGAGCACAAAAATGTATGTTTCTCTGTTCTGTTAGATGCAGCTCAGCAGAACAGGGCGGAACGGAAAGGATACTGAGAAAGTGACGGTGAGTTGTGAGTCTCACAGTCTAGAATTGCTGTACAACGTATTAGCCTATCTATGCAACACAGTAACAGTTGACTTGCTTATAACTTATAAGATATATGAAGGAGGAGGTAGATAAAAGCAAAACACACGTAAGTGGAGCAAAGTCAGTAAAACTATTCTATCTCTTGGTTTAATAGATATTCGGCAAAGAGTAGAGTCCTTTGGAGTAAGTGAGGAGAGGGCTACTATGTATAATGGGTATATATACAAATAGTAGTAGTAGTAGTGAGTAGTGAGGTAGGTATAGAATGTCTATCTACTAGATAATAATATGGAAGAAGTGCTAAAAATATACACAAGAATCTGTCCCTCCTATCTGCCGTGAAGCAGAGAAGGAGGAAAAGAACGCAATTGTTTCTACTTCTAGCAAGTGAATCCTCCTGTAACGAAAAAAAGAGAAAGAGACATCGATTCGTTTCTTCAAAGACAGTAAACACACAGAAAACTAGGATCGTTGAATATATTTCTTCTTTTTTCCGTATCTTTTATCCCGACATGGCCTGTCTGCTTGAAACCAAGCTGAAAAAGTTGAAGCTTTTCCGATTGAATCGGTTCAGTCAGAGAGAGGAGAGCTGGGTCGCTATTCCGATCCCTTCTCGCTCGCACTTCTTCCCACTAAAGCACAACTGAACCGAATCAACTTGGATACATGCACAACTAACACACTTTGCAATACACAATACTACACTTTTACAAATACACAGCAAACAATCCCTAGAACACTACTTACAGAAACACTCTGCCTCTCTATCTTATGCCAGACAGATAGATATCTGACTCCCTCACTCACTCCTATAATAATAACGCCGCGCGGTGCAGTGAGACAAGGAGCTCCACTCTACGTGTCCTTTCTTCTTCCGATCTAGCTCCTATCTCCTTTTCCTTACAATTTCCAATACCTTACTCCTCTAACTAATGCAATATACGACAAATAATATATCTACGGTGAAAGCCATATACCTACTCCCTCGACCAAAGTCAACTCCCATGCCATACGCTACACACGAGGAATACCTATCATTATATTCTAATGATTATACACATCAAAACTTATCGCCTACTTGAATACAAAGAACTTGGACAAAGGAACATGTAACCATACGATTCGCAATAGATTTTAGATCTTTTTTGCTTATCATATTTGCAATTTTACTCTAAATACAGAATAAGTCTAACAGTTCACGTTACGTTTTAGTTCCCGACCATATTGTTCAATACAAGAGTCAGAATTCTTCAAAGATGAAATTCTTGTAGGCCTCACATGATAGGTCCATTGTACCCTTTCACTATCCGAGAAATCCTTTACGCTCTCTTCAATAAATATGCCTTAAATCTCACGTTGTCGTCCCGTCCCTACTTCTATAGATATAATATGCCACGGAGCGCTATTCAACCCACCACTGCACTGATGATACATCCGAGCCTTTTATTATTTGTTCCCTCAAATCCCAACATTCTTATTTTTTTCCCTTTAGACAGATTGTTTGAAGAGGAGGAAGCAGAAGTTGTAGCGTCGAGTCGCGTAGTGCTGAGCATTTACTATATACACTCAGTCGTGGAGTAGAGCACATTCCAATTTCCAAACTCAAGAAAATGTTAGTTACATGTATTAGTTGTGGTATATGGCCAAACTCTTTTTGCCAGGCATTCTTTCCTAATATCTAGGAATCTTCCCTAGGAAATTGACTGTGAGTACTTTTCTGCCCTTATAAATCCTTTCCAGAGCTTCTTTACACTTAGGCACATATACACATGGTATTTTCAACTGTTTGAAACTCTTCAATTCTGAAGAAATAAACAATAATGATAAAGAAGATCTAATCTGTTTAAAAGCAGATAAATGTAGCCAGTTTACTTCATCAGCTACGCATCCACAAACTTTTTCATTCCCAACAGAATTTAATGTGATGTTAATTTGCAAATGAGAAAAGTGCATGGGTCACCAAATCCTCTTTTCATCTGCTTATATTGTTAGCCACCAGATTAGCAGGAAAAGTCTACTTTATTTGTGTTGATCATTATTTTTAAAGTGTTTAAAGAAGTATTAGGTTGTATACAGTATGCTACTATAATGCAATGCCCTCAATAATTATGTGAAATGCAACTATGTGCCATTGCACTAGGAAGAAAATGAATGTAAAAAATAGTTTTGAAAGTAATTTCGTAATGAATGAGCTGGGCTGTCATTAATCTGTTGGTAAAATTGTGCAATTATTATTCGAGAGAGTGTAAGAGAAGACGGTGGATATTGCACTACTCTGCATTCATTGAGCAAAGTGTTGTGGAAAAGTTTTCTCTTTGCGCCTATATATAGAAGAATGTGTTGTTAGCTGGGAAAGAGATGATTACGAAGTAGTGGAGAGGAGGAGTGCGGAGTGAGAGCACAGTTCAAACAGCAACTGAACTGAAGCGACTCAAAGCAAAAGGAAATCGTTTCAACTGAAAATACTTACACAATTTCCTTTTTCTCACACAATACAGTAGCACTTATATAAATAAGTAGTACACAGTACTCGGAAGAATGAAAAAAGGCTCTTTACAAAGCTGAGCACTATGTTTCCCTCCTCAAACGGCATTCCTCAACACCTATAAAAGGAGTCTGCACATAGTTGGATGACAAGGAAAAGAACAGTATGGATGTAGGGAGTTGAGTTTAGGAGGCAAAGTTAATATTAGGTTATGTGTGTATGCACGTATCTATAGCCATTAGTTAGGAAAAACAAAATAGTGCTGAATGGAAGACATTGAAAATTGCATTGAACAATAATCCCGGAATATAAATTGTTGGGAGAGTGCACTATAATGGAGTGAAGGAGAATTCTTGAGCTGGCGTCAGATATACGACTAGTTATTTCGTTAGGGTTCAACTTCAGTTCCGTAGTGGCTGGTTTGTTTGGTGTTGCGTTGCGGATGCAGGAGATACATATGCGGGATTGCTGTAGCTCAATAAATCCACGAGAACTCTTATGTAATTCAATATAATGTAGTGGCAGTGGTGTTGTTGGAGGAGAAAGAGTTATCCTTATGTTCGTGCATTGTGTGAACTATTTTTCGGTGACTTGGGAAGACTTGCAGTTTAACTTCCTCTGATCTAAAGTGAAGTTAGCAACCGCAACTCCGTGTACTCGCTATAGTGCTTACTTAGGAAGCAACATCCCCGTCTGTCTCTATTATTCTGTTCTGTACTATTTTTGGAGTTTATTTTATTCCGCATTACTTTTCATTTACTCTGCTTTTCTTCCTTACTTTACTGTTAAACTTAACTAACTCGACTCGCCTCTTTTTTTCGTTTTGCATTTCTTCTCTTATTTTCTTGGAAGGAGTGGAAGAAGTATTCTCGCTGCAAAGACAGATAGGTGGATATCCCAATTGCACTAACAACATTCATATTATTGTGTACATTTATGTAGTGTATTCCCTGCCTTCATTCATTCACTCACTGACTCACTCACTCACTCACTCCTTTGCTCGCTAACAAATTCTTTCTCCGTCAAAGCATTCCTCAACTTAACTAAACTAAGTTGAGTAAAGAAGTGAAGAAGAAAACTCGGCTTAACTTAAGTTACTAGCGGGCTTAGCATATGTCTCCATAAAGAATAGCCTAATGTAACTAGGGACCTAAATATACACTTATTTATCTGCCTATAGCCTAATGTCCCATTCCCGGCCCGATCCCGCTTTCTTCTGCCCCACTCTTCGTCTTGGCGAAAAGTATTCCTCACAGGCAGAACTATGTATGTCTCTCTCTCTAGTGATTCCACTGCCTGTGTACAGACAGACAGATAGTTGAGTTGAGTAAAGAAGAGTTGAATGAATGAATATTTTTCACTCACCGCTCGTGCAATTTGGCTCTTTTGACGTGGAAAGAGTTCCACGGCAAAGCGATATTGACAGTCCCACCACCAAAGTACCTTTTCTCCAGAACATCCATACTTTCATTCCGAATAACTAAGGCTCCCAGACCTGAAAGAGAAAACATCATACACAAGAGTTACTTCGTCTCTGCCAACCAATGCAGTTCGCTCCGTTGCACTAGATCACTACTCCTGCTATTACGGGGCAGAGGGATTATAGCGACCTTTGCATCATAGCTCTCTCTTCCCCAAAATACTATTAGAACAGAATGGAGTGGCAGTGGCATAGCACACGTAACCCACAGATATGAAAATGGATGGATGGTTGCCTTTTACTCTATTTATGTGTCTTTTGTAAAGAAATATTTCATATCAAGCATGAATGTGCGCATTCAAGGTGTTTGTGGATTTTCAATTTCAGAATGTTTTCAAAGCTGAATTAGACAGGACAGAAATTCTAATGCTCCGCCTGTCTATAAGGTACAGACAGCCCTCGCTCGGAGCTCTATCTACCTACACACATATATACAGCTACAGATACGGAGATACTAAAATACTGCCTACCTACATACAACTACCTGGCCCAACTACCAATAAACTTAAAAGCATCTTCGAAATAAATGTTTGTTTTGGTAATTGTAGCGTACAGATCTCGGAAGCTTTCCCTCAGCTTCCCTCCGCCTCCCTTCACCAATCCTAAGCTCGGCAAAAGCTTGCAATTAGATAGCTTAACTCTTGTCTGCTCTCTATTTAGCCCCTAAAACAATCTCACGCTACGCAATATGCAAATGCTACACCAGAATCTACCGTTCTACAGGATATTCATATTTCATCATCCGTTTCCTTTCCATCTCTCTGTAGATGCGATGACTGCATAAATAAGAGGATAACTGTTGACTTTGGATAAGCCTTCCTTTGAGATCTACTCTCCTCCATCTATCACTAATATTTTATATGGGTCAATGTAATTCTCATTAGTACAGCTCTAAGAAAACATATTACAGGGCATTAATGCAATTTGACTTGAAAGCTGAAAGCAAGATTCGGAGACTTATGACTTCAACAAACAAATACCCAACTATTTTATCTTTACCTACCTACTGTTACTGCATTTTACGCCCATTTTCAGTATGCCTGTCATAATTCAACTCTGAGACTCCTTCGTGTGTTTACCTGTACGGATGTTTCTCCAAATTGCAGTAATTTGTTGCTACAGTGTACTATACTCGAAATGTTCATCTTAATTTATTTGCGTCATGTCAAAACTCACTACTCAACAAATTATGAATAATCCGATTCTATTAGCAAAAAATAGCAATTTAATTATCAGCATCTACTGGCGGAAATGAATAGGCACAATAATAAATTTCACTTTCCTGCTATAATTAGGGGATTTTGTGAATGTTTCAGAAATACTATAACTCAAGGTGGCGGGCACTAGCCTTCAACACGTTTATGCAGTGAAAACTATTTCAGGCAAATAATTTGTTTACGTCCCACTAGATTTCGAAAGAAATTCCCATATTTCGACATCTTAGTAAGAAAAAAATTCCAACACTATGACCATAACTGAAATTGTGCATTCACCTGAGAGTTTATGGATTAGAGAAGGTCGAAGTTGAGAAAACAGGTTCTTTTCACTTTTGATATGGGCAAAAACCGTGGAATGATATTCTTTTCAAATATGTTTGGCAATGAGGACTTGAATGGATTGTGTTTGTCAAAGAGTTCAAATAAATTATTTATGCACCTTCTGTAATAGAGCATTTCCTAAAATCAGTTATAATTATAAGTTGGCATTGGTCGGTGGATATAGCCGTGTGTCCATTTCAAAACAAACATTGGCAGTTTAGTTTACTCGTCACAACACAATTTCATAGTTATTTATTCTGGCTAGTGGACTAGTCTGCTGACTGTGGATTTGACAGACTGTGTGCATTATATGGAGCAAGCAGAGTTTGAGGCTATAGAATAATGGCATGGCAGTCAGACTGTGGCTCTCATTCAGTTTGTCTTCTTTGAGTCAACAGTGTTTTGAAGCTGTATGAATAATACATAGGTATAGGCAAGGGGCTGTTGTATAGTCACGGCTTAGCCGTATGTAAAATGTGAGTTGGCAAGAGTAAGGAAAGTGGATGCCAGAAGAAGGTAGATATATATCTCGTGTATGGGATCACACGTAACCTTCGTCATTCAAAATGTCTTGTAAACAACAAAAGGACGGAAAAGAGCTAATTCTACCTGTATGTTCTGTCCTGTACGGCATTACTCCTATCAAACGCTGTATTAGTCGCCTTTCTATTCTCCCCATTTCTGTCAGTGTATGTGCAGTGCATTGAAATGCTAAAATGGAGATGCACAAGCAGAGCACTAACACGTGTATTTATATTTATGTGGGCAAATAAAGTCTAAGGCAGAGGAAGTCAAGTAAGTAATATCCCGTTTCTCTTATATCAGCCCTACGGACAGTCGGCAACGGGGAGGGGCATAGCGATAAAACTTAAAAGCAAGTCGTAGACGTGACTTTATACGAGGCTACCATTTTCTACCTTAAACGAACTATACTTAGAACTCCTGAATTTCCTGAATAATGGCATACGTTTCCCTACATTTCCAAACAACATCCACGCTTTCTCTCTGGAATGCTATAGTAGAAGTAGTCAGTCGGGCAGAGCAGAGAAGAGCTTTTTTGGACACTAGTGGCAGATAGGCGGATTTTGAGTGCTGCAGGAATACGTGAATGCACAAGGAGGAGGCCACGACAGCGTAAAGCTTGAACGACAGAGAAGATCAGCAGCTCTCTCTCCCTCTCTCACACACTCACTCTTTCAGATAGAGATAGAAGAACAAGAGTCGGAATATGCATGTATACAAGGTTAGTATAGAGTGTAGCGGGTAAGTACACTTAGGAAGTATGCAACACAAAAGAAAACAAGAGAGCCAAGGAAGCTGCTTGTTTTTTAACTTGGGTAATCTCACTTTATTCAGAGCTTACATTCAGTTTTACATCTTTTGAAGGTTTGACTTCACTTGTAGACAAGAAAATCCGACTTTACATATCACCTACTAACGTCACGTCAGCAAGGGCCTAGGTTATCTCCGTTGATCGTCTTATATTTAATAATGTCGGCTCTATGCAATTCTACTAACATATGAGTCGTAGGAACAGGCTCGAAAATAGGCGCTGAGCAGGCAGAGGAGCGGAGACGCCAGGGAAGAGATACCTGAGCTAGGCGTCTCTATAGGTGGGACGGCAATTCGCATAAAAAGACACCGCACCGGACGGCAAGTGAGCATTAATATGTAGGTATCTGCAGCGTATAGTCAAATGCTCTGTATAGAGGCTGCCTGTTTCCTTTGGCGTGTTGGTGTGGGCTCTTTCGCTTGGCCAATCACCAGAGGAGAAAGGAGGCGAAGGAGAGTAGTAGCGAAGTAAAAAGGGAGCCGTAAGCCGCCTTCTCGTGACAAGACAAGACAAGAAAAGGCTAAGATGATCCAGAATTTTCAGAACTAAAGCAAATAATAAATAATTTATGGTCTTCTTTAGAAGAAACTTTCTCTTATTGCCTCGTTGTTCCTTAGGAGAGGAAAAGAGAGATATTATTATCTTTAGTTTCGTAATACGCTAAGTCTACCTCGCACCGTATGTCTGTCTCAACTATGGACTGATATGTGGATTATTTATGTGTAGATTAGATTTCCTACTCTAGGGCTTTCTCTCTCATACTTGAATCTAAGTACGTATATTCATTCAATATTTCAAAGTGGTTTAATATTGCCTTCTTCTTCCTCCTAAACCTTCCGATCCACCAGACAGAAAATTTCATATTTCCACTTGAGAATCATTGTAAATTATGGAACCATAGGTTTCACATCGTGATTACAATTACCTGAGTTTCTCCTCTACATTTTTTATATTTCCATTTGTACTGGATAATATTTCATCTGCCTCGTCATATATCCACTAGCTACTTATTCCCTCCAAGCTTCACGTTTCTATACTCGTCTACATTCCTCCTCTCCACCATCCAGTCCTCCGCATCCTCCTATGTCTCTCTTTTTATTTTCTCTGATTTAAATCCTACCTTTTTTACACCTGAGGCTTTCTTCCAAGAATGCAATCTAACTGAAACACGGCTTAGTCCTAATCTCTAGGGCCTATATTATGTCGGAGCATGCAATACTGCCTATGTATGCTCTACGGACTATGCACTCCCGGATATGCATATGCACATCTAGGGCAATGGCAATGTCCTCTACTACTAGTGCAATTAATAACACATAACTTAGCACCTACCATCAAATAAATTCCGCTGCAACCCGCTACAACTCCAATCTATTGTATAATACAAATACAACATCCTGTCATTCTCAAACAACTTTTATTGGAGAAACTATTTCCTCCTAATTTAATTACTGAAACTGCAATTATTAATTCATTAATTTAATTTCACATTCTGTATAACCAGCTATTAGAGAGAATAATATGATTTCCTATATTATCGTCAAGAAATTATTATTGGAAAACCGGGAAAACTGAAACAATAGAAGACAGCTTTCTTATATCTTATTATTAGTTATTACTATTTAATAATTGCAGTAATCTAATAAATAATTAATATAGATTTTAATTAGCACGACTTTTTATAAGTAACCTGAAATTGACAGGAAAAAGCGTAGGTATGCCTATTTCTTCTTATGTATATTTAGACGACGGTTATCGGTAACCCGTAAGTCGTAAGTAGCCAATCATACTATTGACATAGATAGAGCTAAAAATA
>JAAAYG020022325.1:0-16902 GCA_009936455.2 Tomocerus minor | reverse complement strand
AATCCATCTCCTAAGGTCTTCTTCAATCAACAACCTAATTTGCTATGAAAGAATGAGATCACTTTTGTCTCAAAGACCGCCAACATCTATGTATATACGTCGTATCACACAATATGACACAATTTGACCCAAAAATCCACGCACTCAGTCTTGTCTCCATGCATTACATAACCCCAATTCTTCCGTCCTCTCCTATTTTACAGAGACAACACCGATCAGGTATGTGTATTCACGAAAATCCAACACAGCTTTTCGAATATTTCTTATTCCAGAATAGTGAATTCTTCATTGACAATTAAATCCCTTCTTTCCAAACTCCTCCTGTTTGATTCTGAATGCCATTTACATCGATTCGTAACATCCCCAATAAAAGCTGGCACAACTTAGTAGGTTAATTATAGGGTATGTCCTAGGGTATGTCTTAATACTACGGGATTAGCATAGCCTGATATATAAAATTTTGACGTTTTTAGTATTTAATAAAACACTAAAATTTCAGTTTATCAAATGTGAACACTTCCAAAACACATTCTTTTACAAGTCTCAAAATGTAATGTTTTCAAGGACTAGTCTATGAAACATTAATTTTCCCATTCTACTAACGGTAAAAGCAAAGTAAACAACGAGTGTGGTACATCTTCGATGGATTTTTATGAAGAAACACAAAGGAAAATGTGAGATGTACTCTTCTGCCATTCGCATGTCCATTTCTTTAATCCCTTATTGACTTTGTCTTTGTGATCACATGCTCTTTTGATGTGGTCATCTTTCTCAGTCTTATTTTGTCCGAGCGGGTCCAATCCAATAGCTCGTACACATAAATGCTTATGTACTTTGACAAAAGGATAGAAATTCTTTTCTTTGGCGACTTATTAAATGTAGCTATGGAAGACGTTTTCTTTCTCTGCTTTGCCGGCATTGGTCACATACGAACAATGCACATATTTTCTATTGTTGAATAGTATAGCGTGCAAAGTTTGGTCAGTAAAGTAAGTAGGTAGCTAGAAAATTGCTTTGTGAAAGATTGCTCCTGGCTTTTCCTTGTTACATATCCTTATGTGTTTCCTTTTCATGTTATATGTAATGTGATGCTTTCAGTAATATTGATAGAAAGATGAAAAAGTCGCATTTTCGTTTGTATCCTTAAGATTTACAGAGTGTACTACTGAAATGGTTACCTGATAAAACAAGGTAATTGTATAGATGCCATTTTTAACAGTAACTGTACTTGTTTTTTGTTACAGTACAGTAATATAGATACTGAAATTGCATTAAGCAATGTAGATTGTGAAATCACTTCAAGTTGTAAAACAAAAGGGTGAAAGTGAAAATGACTTTTCTGTTGTGTCTATTGTCTATGTATTTGAAGTTACCACAGGGAAAAGAACTTAAACTGCTTTATATATAGCCACGGCGAGTCTAAAATCACCCTCTTCCCAAAATCAGGTGTAATCGATATATTTTCGAGGAGGAAATCGTCTTGTTTCTTGTACATTGCTCACTAACAAGCAACAGGACACCTGAAGAGTGCCAGTCGAGTGGAATGGATTGGACTGACAGGTTTGTGCTGTAATAAGACCATCGAGACTTCAGGCTGTGTCGATAATATTATCAAGTATCTACACCTCACCTCATAGCCAGGACTTAGTTCACTTTGGAAATGTAGACAGGTACCTACCCCAAAAGATGACAATAATAATAATAATATTATAAGGACTGAAAGAGAAAGTGAACTGGCCAAAGTAAGCGTATTAGAGCATAATGGAAAATGTAATGCCTCGGAAAACCAAGTACTGTCATGTCAGGATGCTCATCTTTGTTAGATTTCACTGCCACTTTCCTGTAAATGGGGGAAAATAGGAAAAGTCATACATAGACGATCTCTCTACATTCTTTTCTCGTTATTTTTTTTTGTCCTTAGTCCTTTTCTTCTGCAAGTATTAGCAGCAAAGCTTAGCCGTAACTTGTAATCTCATCATTTCCATCATACTTACATACAGAGTTACCCACTGGGTTCTCCTCCTCACTACCTTTTCCTTTCCTGTCTACCTAGATAGCTGGAAATATAATACTTTTATATATAAGATAAGTAGAATTCGGCAATTGTCTGTTCTGTAGTACTTGTAAGAAAATTGCATCTCAAAAGATTCTATTATATTGTAAATAAGATAACCATACTTGGTATTACTACGTCTATTTGGATTGGACTATTAGGTTTTTGGATGAAGGTACAAATCAAAAGAACAGCAGTGTCATGAAGATGTAGCCATACATAATCTGATTCTTCTTCGCAGGGAGGTCCATATACAAATACTGTGAGCACTACGAAGGAAACTCAGTCCTGCCTGATTAGCTTCTATGTAGATAAAGTGTTGTAGATGGTTAGAATAGCATTATTGTAAACGAGAGTGTTTAGCAAAGCCCATTGGGCAGAGAATAACGAGATCCCTTAGGATTTCCTTTCAATTCTTTTTCAATTTTCTCCATGACACAAATCTTTCTGCCCGTCCTCAGACCGACTACCTCATCTCCCACTTCAGTTTCACTCTATTTATCTACATTTGTATGTATACTGTCTAGATTTATGGACCTACTAACAACTGGAAGCTGCTCTAATTACCAAAGGACGTTTCTAAATGACTTGAAAACTCATTTTAATTCATAGAAAACAAAATATAGACATTTCTAATTATTTCATGACGAAATTTCGAAATTCGAACGAACGAATTATTTCCAAACTTGAGACTAAACGATCAGCATTAGTTACGGACATATATTACAAACCCTAAGTGGGAGTCGTATGAGACTTAAATGAAGATGCCACAATAATGAATGAATTTTGTTCAGTAGAAGTATGATTCACTTAGTCGATATCCCCGATAAAAAGAGCTTAAAATGACCATTATAGGAAAAGGCAAAGATAAAATGTCCTTGAGCATTTCCTAACTTCTCGGTCAAGATCCTGAAGATATTGTTAAACATTGTATTTTGTTTACCTTTTCTAAAATCCATTACTCGAATGTATTCTTGTTGTTTGGTTAATAGTGGGGGAGAACACTAGTGTATGTGTAAGTGTATGATAACACAATGACCAATATAGGGAAGAGATATGAATGGTCATATTTTGGTATCACGAAAAACCAAATACTTTGCTACGTAGTGGTAATCTGATAGTCTGAAAATTTTAATGGGTACCCTGATAAAACATTCTGGTGCATTCTCCATTACTTAGTGTCATACTGTTTACTTTTGTAGTAACCTATTGTGTAAGCTTTATGATGCTATATGATCACTTTGATCTTGTACGTTCCGTCGCTGCTATCGTTGGTAAACATTATGCTGGGCATTTGCTACAATGTGAAGATTTAGGTTGGTTTAGTTAGGTAGTAAGAATTGAACTGATATTAAAGCGGATTTTAAGAATAGTGTCTCATTTTATATTAAGCGAAGTGAATCGTCTGATTTTTACTTTCTATTTTTGGTCATTTCTTATAATGATGATAAAAACCTATCCCAATATTTTATATAATGATCATATCTTACGTCTTCAATGAGAGTATAGATGGTTTACATTTTCCGGGAAAGTCTACACTTTGTTGTGTCGCTAAAATCTATGGTCTGTATGCGGTTTAACAATATATTTGCTAAATACATCTGCATTCGCAACCACAAATGATACAATTGTGACTCAATTTGCAAATAAAGTCAAAATGAACAAACAAATAAACAAGTTTCATGTAATATGTTTTTTGAAAATTGAAAGTCTGACGTCTGGAAAACATGGCTAAAATAAAACAAGTACATGGGCTCAGGATTATTTTGCATGTACATTTGCTTTAATCATGAATGGAACAATTGTTATGATAGGAAATGCAGCCAAAGACATAATAAAATCAACTAATTAATTGTAAATGCTTTCATCTCCTTTGTCTGATCCGGTTTTACGTATGTACACTATGTTTCTATAATTGTATTTTATAGCTGGCTCAAGTTTCGATATTTTCTCTTTGGACATTCCGAATAGGAAAACCACTTAAGCATTGTCCAACGTCCAGCTCCCAGCCTTTAATGTAAGTAATGTACATGCTAATAGACACAACCTAATAACACATCTTTCTGATACATCAGCACTTGAGGTCGTAAGTGTCATGGCTTGTGCTACTGCAGTTAAGCAACAAAAAGGGCTATTTCGGCAGTTGTTAAGTCAGAACGTCACAAGTGTGAGCTTTGTAAATTCAAATCAGATTTGTGCAGGAGGCATGAAATGATAATAGCCAAGTGAAGCCTGGTTTGTCATGAAATAGAGCGTGCAAAGAGAAGAGCTCAACAGGGGTCCACTAACATCATCAACTTTAAGAGTCGCAAAGCAAATTTATGGAGGCTCTATATAGCTCCCACAGCAGATAGATGATAGCTGTGTCCATTTGTGCACCAGAAATCTCTCTTTCTTCTTCCTTTTTATAGGGAGGAGCGGAATTGCCTGAAAATGGACCTAATAGAGTACACCTAGGAACTTCTTTGTCAAGGAAAATAGAAGAGCATGGCAAAAGCAAAGCCATCAAATTATTTCATGACAAGAGCCTCTGCTCTCTGCTGTGGTAGTGACCGCCCCAGCAATCAAACAGACAGAGGAAGCGTGCTGTATTCTTAGAGAGATATGCTCTGTCACTATATTATTATTAAAACCTTAGGACAGAACTCTAAGTGATAGAGTTCGATAGACAAAATCTCACCCACTCTTTTCACCCTCTTTACTTTGCTTATTTCCTATTGTCCACTTAAGGCTAGCCATTCTATTCCGCGAGAATTACAGCTTGTATGCTATTGCTCTCTGGAAATATCTTTTTGACTCCGTCTTTTGTTTCCATGTTGTTTGTTCCGAATTTTTTCCATTCTCCAAAGTAATACGCAGTGAAAATTGAGCAACTTTTCCGAGTTCACAGTAGTTAACTTATGTTACGGTGCCCTATTCCTATTGTTGCCTTGTATAACTGAAAATAATACAAGGAGGTAGGTAGTAGCTACGTTAATTTAGATAATAGATTTCCGAAAACATATTTTCCAACTAATACTCACAAAGAGAGATTTATGATACTGAGATTGTTAAAGTGAAATCTTGTAGAGTTGTCCTTTTTACCCCTCTGTGCGTATTATGCTGCCAAATGATTTAAGTGAACTAACCAAACCATGAAATTACGTTCATACTTAACATTGTTATTCTATTGTACCTTTCTGTAGCTCATTTACCAGTAATAGCGAATACATGAAAATCACAATTTATTTCATGTCAAATCCCAAAGGTTGAACTTAAGTGGGTATACAAATATAGTTCACTGTGAGTCTACTTAGTAAATACATAAAATATCAAAGGTATATATCACATCTTCAATCTGCACAAAGACTGGTTCGATAATTACTGCGTTTTACCTACAATGTTAAACGATAAATCTCTTACTCTGCAAGTGAACCTCCTTGGTTGTAAAGGAACTATTCTGCAGGGACTTTCAATATCCGTTCCATTATGGATGCTTGCCAGACGGCATAAACAAGTAAAACAGAATTCAACAAAAGCAATTAACACAAAAAGACACAAGCGGAAGTAAGAATAAATATTGAATAGGCACAGTATTCTGGGTCCCTTCAATTGGATCATTATTCTATGGGCTCACTACACCTATAATAATTCTTTCCGAATTACTGACAGGGAAATTCTTACTTCAATACACAGATTCTTACAACCTTTCTTTGTGCCCTATTCTAGCAAATTGTATATTCTAATTGTATTTTACAACTTATTAATCAACACCCTTGTCATGGTCCTCGAATAGTGTAACTTACTTCGATAGGTCATTGTATTAGTTGCGCAATCAGAAAAAGAATCGTCATGTTTCCTGAAAGTGGTAAATAATGTTAGAAAAAATTGTCTAATATTAAAAACGGGCTGAATATTCAATATCTAGGTACAGCGAATCCCTCTTGAGCATATTTGTGGACAGCTTATCAATGAATTGACATTTATTGCTTTCAACTATCAACTAAAAAGAATTTAGCTAGAATGTCTGTAGCCTACAGTTCCACGACTATAATACGATAGAATTGTTTGCATTAGAATGCGAACAATGTAGGATCATCTTTATATGGATAAAATCGTAGATATGCAACACATACCGATCATGTAATGGGTTTTTTTTTGGTGTAATCGCAAAGACTGATTCTAACATTGTAGGATGATGGAAGCATATGCGATGCTAGATTCTAGAATTATGTATTACTAAGGAAAAAGAATGATTAATGGGAAATTGCGATTGTGGTGCTAAAAACGTAAGTCATGTAAGGCGCTTATCGTATAAACGAATACTTTACTTACGAACAGTACACAGAGTGCAGATATAGTCAAGGGAAAAGTGAAGTAATGAAACTGATAAAGGCATTTTTCTGCTTTATTACTTAAACCACACCTTGTTGCTGAATAGTTTTATCTGAACATATGCAGCTACATTTTATCTCTATTTAAACAAACACAGCAGATGGCTAGCTGTAACAATATTCAGCCAACAAAAGTCAAATATCTATATACAGGCTCATTTACCTTCGGGCATATTATTATAATCTTTATATGTATAACTCTATCGTAGCAGACAGAGTTTAAAAGTAACGAAGCGAATATTATATAGACTAGACGTGGTCACGCGCTGTTTAATGGGTCATGGGTCATTCCATTCATTTTTATTGTTATGAACCATGTGTCATATAATATTCACTTGTTATGACTATGACACAATTCATTTTCGGCACTGCCTATTACGTTTTGGCTTAAAACTACGTTGAATTTTCTATCAACAAACTTTGCAAGCTACACTTTTGCTAACTAGAAGTTCGAATCTAGGTTGATATAATGCTTAATGTTCACTCGTAGATAATCTCATTTTCATTGTAAAGCTCCCATCAAAAAGAAATAAAAGTTTCGCTTAATCTCATCTTTAGATAATGTTGACTTAAAAATTTACATTTGTTCTCTTTGCATTGACAACTGCAATAGGAAAATGGCATTTGCGAAAATGCTAAAAATTGGTAACGCATCTGCTTGACTAATGCAAACCATGCAAAGAATACAAATAGAAATTAATTTGTGTCTGTCTGGTTTTTTTCTCCTTAATAAAAACTAATTTTGTAAAACCTGTATCATCTAATGTTATATAACGGGCCAAGTAGAAAAAGTAGAAATGCTTAAATCTGGCTGGTAAATATCAAACAAAGCTTTTGATCGGATATGTAACTGTCTCAAGTTTGCTTTATGGTAACAACTTTGTGTCTCAACCGTTTTGGAATGTAGAGTTTTGTATTGAGAGTAATACAACACCAGCTTTACGCAATTACGCACACTTTGCACATACATAAGCATTTAATTATACATATCGAGATAACAAGTTGTGAGTACGTAATGTAACAGTTACGAAAACATGGACAATTGAACATGATGGATAATAAGTGAATTATAATTTGCACTTAAACCAAAATTAAATGTGCATTTACTGATAATAACAGCGGCCCGTTAGCTCAGTTGGTTAGAGCGTCGTGCTAATAACGCGAAGGTCGCGGGTTCGATCCCCTCACGGGCCACTCTTTTGCACCTTTTCAATATGAGAAATATATTATACAACTATGTAATTAAAGGATGTTTTCTTAGTGTACGCTCTTATCATTATTGAGTCATATACCTACTTACAAAGTGTGCATAGTAAGTATGTAATGTAAATATTAGTAACATGTAACACTACTGATCTGTGTAATTGTGGAAAATCATTTTGTTTGGAGTACAAAAAATTAAGGACACTAATCAACATAGGTCCTCATTATACTGACTATTATTTAACTTGACACATTCACATTTGTCAGTACCTATTGCATCTGTTGTAAATCCACAATAAATGTATTTTAACCGACTAATAAGAAATTTAAGATCTGACAATGAGTGAGACACTATAAGCCGTGCCGTCATTTATCTAACTGATTTCCGTTTTGCAACGCTCGCGAGCTGCGGCCTATGAAACCGAAGTTTTATTAAGACCATTTTTGCATGAATACGTTTTATATATTTGTATTTTGTATTGTAATATTTATTGCATTCATAATTCAAAAACATCCTGCATAAATTATTTCACAATATCCACTTTTACATAAATTACTGACAAATAAATTGTTATCATCGATCGAATCAAAGTTGTGAATCTAAAATCGTGCATTATGAGATTAGTACCTACCACAATAGATGCATGACTTTTCTAAAATTGTTTTCTGTAATGCATCAATAACCTTGCAACACGAAAGGTTGTCTCTATTTTAAATTGCTTTGGGGTACATTGTTTTATTCAAATTCATTTATCAGTACCAAGTGTTACATTACACGCAAGTTAAAATACATATAAACCTGGATTTTGTTTTCACCAGTCTGAAAGCAAAAAAATGAATGTTTATTATGCTTATGTTGTGACAAAGTTTTCTAGAACGATTTGCAGTAAGATAATTCTAGAAAGTTTAGGATTTTGGATAAAACCATTGCATTGTTGTTGTTTTGCATGCATCAATGAAATGGTTGACAATGACTCATTTCAGTGCTGTTAATCTGGACTTGCATTTTAGTTGCTCTGTAGAATTGGAGAAAATTGTTACAGTGACATTCTCATCTCCCTTGGACAGATATGTCGTTAGCCGGAAACCATTTAGTACACAGTAGGTACCTATACAGTACATGGACATAAACTTAAAATTGAAACCCAACTATAATAACATTATTATCATTTAGGTTGTTTATTATATTTAGTTCACTAATATATAACGATCTCTAATTTCATATATCTCTGGTATATGTAAAGAGAATCCCATGAACTCGGACAAACCAGAATGAGTAAACGGATATAATAAAGCAGACGCAGCGAAATAAATGGTTGTGGTAATTATCGATGACTATTATGAGTAGATGATCAAAAAATGAGGCGGAACTGTTTTTCTGAATGACAAAGGATTTTTTTGCATTCATTCTGTGAATGCTTTCAGTAAAATGAGCTATGTAGCTGTAGAAAACTCTGTCATCATGACATGTATGCCGAATGGACTCTCGTTTTAATAGTCTTTTCACAAAATTACTGGCACGCAGGTAATTATTATTTACTCTGCTTATTTTAGAATGAGACTTGGGAAATTCACGCACGAGAATGCCAAAATCTCTATAAGGAAGCACAACCAAAGTTATATCATCCAATTTATAAGTCTATAGTTATGAAAAAAGTTTCCTTTCATGCCATACTATCATTTGTCTAGTTTAGATCAGATAGCCACAGTATTAAATGCTCAAAATTCTATTCTAGCGTATCCTTATAAATAGTTTCAAAAGGTTAAAACGTCAGAGTATCGGGTTTACCAACTCATTCCACCACCGTCAGTCGAAGGATTGCTGTCTACCTGTGTCGTAGCTTCAATTAACGTCAACCTTGAGTTTAATTTTATATTCTGTGATACATTTCAGTGCTGAAAAACTTCTGAAAATCAAGCAAAATGAATATGGTAACATCCTACACAAATTGTGCATCAAAAATTGTGTTTTTCTCAATATATTTCAATTTTCTTCTTTACCTTTTTTGAACATAATATTTGTTTTCAAGTATTTATGACCAAATAATTATGATAGCCATTCTGTTTTTGTAGAAATCTGAGATGACAGCTCTCTCAGTCCTACTGTGCTTTGCCTTTGTTGTGACCTTGGTTCAAAGTTCTCCTGTTATAGATTATGAACATCATTCTCTATCAAAACGAGAAGCAGAGGGAGCGACGGCACAGCCAGAGGCAGAACCAGGTAAATAATTTCCTAAATTTTTCCTCTTTTTCTAATCAACTTAATTGATATGAAAGAGTTAACAGTACTGACATAGAATTAGAAGATTATACGCAAGAGGGATTACATTTTTCACATACTTTTTTTCATAGAATCTTCAAGCAAGGCTATGACTGATTCTTCAACGGGAGCTTCTGAGCCGGAACCTGAATCTTCTTCTGCCAGTCCAGAGGCTGAACCAGAGTCAGGCAAAAATGGCACAGCAGGGGACAAGAAAGGATTTTTTAAGACTATAGGTGAAAATATTAAGAACGGAGCGTCATCAGCTATGGAGAAAGTAAAATCAGCCGCTGGCAATGTTAAAGAGTCTGTACAGAAGGCTGTAAATAATGCAGCAACTAAAATTAAAGACGCCACAGACAAGAAAACGACTGAAAAGTCCACATGCAAACCTACAGGTACTACATATACAAATGGTAGTAGTAAGTAACTAATAATGCTCTTTCCTATTAAAAACATGTACACCCAGACTGTGTATTGAAAACATTTTTACTTTACCAAATTGACATGGTAAAGGACTAGGAGCTTTTTCGACAACGCCTCAAAATATTCAAGGTATTGTCTACCTCATTTTCTGTCCTTTTATGACTTCTAACTTGAAATCATTAAAAACATTTTGTTACTTTAAAAAACATCTTATTAACCGTGTTGAATGTTGAAATATACAGATGCCAACTGCACAATGGACGCAGGTGCTGATATGGCAAATTCAACCGGTGCTCCCCAAGAAACCTCTGGCAAAAGCAAGAGAAGCACTAACAGTGGTTCTTCCACAATGGACCAAGGTCAGTCCCAAGATTCCCAAGGGAAAAATGGCCAAAATAAGACTATGGGCCAAACTGAGTCAAATTCTTCCCCAATGCCTGATACTTCAAACTCTACTAATGGTAACAAGTCTAAAGGACAATAAGCCAGCATGAGCTTCCACATTTAGTTTCTATTTCCCAAGTATCCTTCAAGCAGTTTAAGGAAAATGTTGAATATTTTATCATTGCAATATGTTTGTACATAAATAGTCATTCTATACACAACAAAGTAAAATAATAATATAGTTCAATTTGCATGGACTTTACTAAAATTGCATGTGTTATCTCATTTCTACTGAAGTAAGAACGTTGATTTGATAGCAGAAATATTAATTCTTAATATAATTTTCCAGGATTCCATGACTCAGTTTGCAGAATGCAGCATGCAAATCCTTTTCACCCTTTTGCATGATAATCAATTAGCATGTTATGACTAAAAAATTAATAATACCTAATTACCTAGTATATCTATCTCATAAATCGATATATTTTGACAAATGACAAAAGATTGCATGACATCATTATAACACCTGTATGCAACAATATGGCTTTTACTTTTAAAGATGCACTGATACACCCCTTTTAGTATTCAACCCTATTAATCGGTGTGGGATTGGAAACCTGGAATAACATTTTCATTGACAATTTTTCCGGATAAAAATCCAGAAAATCTTGACGATGGCAACTCAGAAAATGGACGAATCTCAAGCTCTAAAAATAAATCGCAGAAGAGATCCCAAATAGACATTACTACTCAGGAAAGCGGCAATGAGCCAATTTTGGTGCACGGTCCTCAAGACTTTGCCAATTTACGACCTTCGGTATATAATAAGGAAAAGAACATCTCCATAAAAGACACGACCGTGCCCACATTACCCCCATTCGGTCCATACCCCAATGTAAAAAAACCTGGAAAATGCCCATTACTTGCTCCAGGTCTCAATTGTGTCGCGATGACTAACGATGCTGCTCAGTGTCGCTCAGACACCGGCTGCCCAGGTACATTTCACGGGGAACGGGTAAAATATGTTGAATAAAGCACTATTAAAAGCATTTTACAGAGATTACGTAATACAGGAACAAAGAAATGCTGCTATTTTGCGTGTCAACCTTATAACAGAGATGTAGGAGTTTGTGAATCGCCCGTTTTCTACACATCAGCAGGCTCCAATAGATTCTAAATTGATATCATTATAAAAGACTCATTTTCTGGACTCGACATTTCTCTATTAAAATGTAACTCCTGTAAAAGTGTATATTGCATGTAGTACTGATAGATTACATCTTCTATTGCATACGAATACATTGTCTTCTCTCGTTTCTTTGTCTCCTTTTCACTTTGACATACATAAAAGACACGAAAATACAATCGAAATTGATACTCATGCCACAAAGGGTGTCACCCTTCCGGCTTTCCATTCTTATTTTGAAAAATTATTATCTGCAACATCCAAGCAAAATATTATCCAATTTTTGAAGAATCTGCCGATGCATTACTACAAAACATTAATGTTTATGACTGCCGACTGTCCCCATACAGCAGTTATGTAAAATTAGTAAGAATTAATTATTAGATTCATGATAGACACAGGAACATTAGCACGAAATTGGGCATCTACTATATCTATACACGCATTGCAGTGTGAAAAGTTTGAATTTCTTTGGGGTTACTCTAATGGGGCTTTGTGGGATCCACACAAAATCCTAGACAAGAAAGCTTTCTCGTCGAATTTACTTTTAAGTTCTCGTTGTCTCTAAGATGTGAACCTGATGTCGTGTCCATTTTACTTTAGATCCAGCTATTAGGTAGGTAGCTAAAAGTAGTTATTTCGTAGGATGGTAGTTTATAAGCCGTGAGCCGATAGTTACATGAAAGAGAAGCACCAGCCTAGGACCAAAGAGTTTTCAAAGGATTTAAGTGATGAGTTATTTGAGGAAATAAAAATGTTCTCGTCCTAGGGGAGTTTTAGGGAAGAGAGAGTGAGTTGATCACAAAAGAGCTACTTTTCCGCCACTGCAACAGGAACCTATGAATTTTGTTACGTGTTGCTTATGCATATGTATGTACGTATTATGTGCTAAAGCAAAGTGAGGATGGAAAAGCTTTGCCTAGGATGGAATGGGCTTTCCGCATATTTAAAATTTCAATCACCTTGTCATCCGAAAGGAATAAAGAACAAACTCTCCTCAACTCATCTCAAGTCTCTTCAGGCTTCTCTCTCTGTATCAGCACACACAAATAGTTGGCTTTCTGTTCGGCGTCTAGTGTAGCACGCTATTTTGTAGAATCCTGGCGCATAACTGCCTTCCTGGCAATGCCAATAGAAACTTGCATTGTGTGTGGTTGAGTCTGAAGTACAATCCCATCAAATTCCCATTAAATATGTAGATAGTTTGAGTTAGCCAAGCCAAGCGGCTTATAGGCAAAAGGAAAGGCAAGGCTCGAGGAAAGCAACTTGAAAAACTTCCAGCAACACAACTTAAATTCTCAGACCTCATTCTTTATCACTTAAGGTACTTCGTCACAGGGCAGGGCATGGGCATGGCAAGTCACCCTACGCAAATCTAACCAACATTTCCAAATACAAATCATTCCGTACTTTCTAGGGAATCTTTTCCATTATCTCCCTATCCGACTTTCTCTATACACCTTCCTTCCTACCTAATACACTCCATCTGTTTCTAGGTATGCATCTCTGCCTAATGTTATTCATTTGAATTCTGCTACGTGTTTACGTATGGATTGCCAATGTACAACCTTTTATCAATACCACCAACCAGCACCGCATCAATTTATATGCATAGATAGTAGTGTAAAAATGCATCTCTCAATTCATGTGTGTAAGTAGTCTAATCACTAATCACAGGATATGCCAATAGTTTTCATTTTTCAGGATGATCAACACTTTTTTCTGGGACAGTTATCAAATTAGTGTAGGTTCGGGTTTAACATATTGTGTCACCTTACCATAAACCAAATTAGTGAATGGTAACCATAAAAGTAAGCAGTTGTTTTGTGTTTACCATTGGCTCAATTTTTGCCTGTTGCAACACAATTGAATGTTATCCCATTTAAATGCACATAAATATGCCTGTATTATTCGTACACCATAATATCACCAGTGTGTATTAAATCTATTGGACTAGTTCACGTCATTACTAACGAAATAGGATATGAAAGTGAAATGCATCAACCTAATAATAAAATTCGTCAGTAAATTAATCCCTAAAGAGAGTTCATGATCCACCATAATGGTATACCCAGGGTGCATATCATTTCTGTTTGCCATAACTCATCCCATAAAAATCTGTGTTGGGATCGTAGCTCGTGAGTTTATCACGGACATAATACTAAATGATTTGTAGATACCCTCTGAGAAGAATCTTGCTGCAGCTCTGCATCAATTTCTATCAGTTTTTTTCTGATAATTGTGCATTTTATCAATATCATACTTAAATTCATAGTTAAATATATTAAACTTAGAGTAATCGTTACACTGCTCAAGTTGCATGGGCAAATAAAATGTATCAAATTGTTTTCATCAGTAGTAGTCCTAGTAGTTTAACCGTTAGGATCTTCATTGCTCATTTTCATCAGTGTGGAAAATGTAATTTGTTGGTAATCAGTAACCAATTATATTGAAGGTAGACAAAATTAAAGTAAGGTTATTGTGCTTATAAAATTAGGTACAACTTCTATAAAACTCATCTATTATAATTATCCAATTATATATTATTATCTAAGATTATTAAAGAAAATGGCATTTATTCACAGTTGTTTTTAGTCTTTGGTATTTTCAGTTGTTTGTAGCTATAAAAATAGATGAAATATGAAATTAACCTTCTAAAAGAGAGAACAGAATCTCCATAAAATATTCTACCTTTCGATGAGTTGCATATTTTATGATCATCAGTGTACACGACTCTATACAAATGCAATAATTTGCATAAATGCAAAAGGCGATTATTATACTCGTTAATGATTGTCGGTAAAAGAATATAGGGGCTATGGAATCAACTAGTGTTTCCCTTTGCACACCACCGATTGATGCATAAATGCATAATCTGATATAATGATTTAACACAGGCTATTCCGGGTCGTACTTTGGCTTTATCAGGACTTCCTAACTTAATGGCACACAAAGTTGGGGAAAGAAAGGCAAATTTTTATCGGTTCGATCAAAGTGCATTTTCCTTTGCCTTTGTCCCTCCGTACAAATGTCCTGATTTTTCTTCTGATACAATTCACATGGACATCATTGCATTTCGGCTGGGACAGTTGACAATAGTGATGGATAATAAGCAAGCCTATTTGGACTATATATATAGAATAGTAGCTGGAATATAGCTATTGAGCATACATACTGGCAGTTCGGTATGGAATCTCATGGGAGGGAGTAAATTTAGTGAATCAGTGCTTAAAGCAATTCCTCTATCAATTGAACGCAACCGACTACACGACACAACAACAAAACTCACACTTGCCATCCATTTCTAAATGACAGATTTCTACAGATACAGATCATCACTACAGAGAGCACTCATCTTTCAAAATTTCATGCTTTAACGGTTTTAGGCACATTCTCACATGTTCAAAGCGACTTGACTTATAGCCAACTAAATCACACTACACTATGACATTTTAGCTTTGAAAATGAATTACTCCTCCCTTAGCCTACAGCTCCATTTCAAAAGATTTAAAAGGACAGAGAGTAAGCAAACCAAGAAGAATTAGGTTAACCTTTTCCAACAGTGAAAATCTTGTGTTGTCTTTAAGTCTATTAGCGAACCCCTCATTTTCTGGGCACATAAAATGAAAACATGTTCAGGTTGCAACTTTTCTATTTTTAGCTGCTCTATAAATCTCTCTGGGAATAATTAGTAATTGGCTCCCATCGAAAATTGAAGAGTCCGTCTTGTAACTATCAGCGTGAGTTGGCATTAATATTAGTGTAAAAGAGTTTTCCTCTCTTTCACCCGCAGTGAGACGCAAGCCAAATGACAAAGTGTCAGTAGTCACAGTACTACTATAGATACACATTTTATATATCTGTGTACATAATCATAAGCTCTATTACTATTATAACTCGGGAATTACGATCCGAAAATCTATTAGTACATATAAACAAAATATAAGTATATATCAGAATCGGACTGTACACAGACAGAGATAAGGACTGGGAAAATTCAGGCTGATGATGTAATGTTCTATCTGTTAGTCTTTGCTTTCTTTGTGTGTGATTTGTTTGATAGGAGATTTTCCCAGAACTTATACACATCCTCTATAATAATAATATAATATAGAGTAGTATATCTACTACTTAATAGTATATACTGCTATCTATTACGGATAAAATTTTCTATCTAAAATAATACAATAGTAAATACCTACACCCCTTAAAGTGCACTAGACATAGAAATGTGTGTGGATGATTTTCGGCAGTAGTGTGGGACGAAGATTCGATTCGGGGAAACCCAAATAAATGCACTGCTCACTAACTACATACGTACCACAGTTTTCGTCAATATGCGAATTTATATAGTAGTTTACGGTAGGGGGTATATAGATTGAATAAAAGGAGTCTCTTCTGTACTAATGGTAGTTAACAGTAAGTATAAAAGTGTTATATAGAGTCGTGAAAGGCTGAATCGGATCGGGGAATTCGGGTGAGAGCGTGCCGGGGCTTATTTGGGCTCGTAACTCTCATTGTGTTCCAGTTCCACTCTTTTGAGAAGCCGACAAACCATGGCTATGGAAAACTGGAGAATTGACAAGGCAAGCTAGTGCAAGAGCAGTGAATTGGTTTGCCTGACTTCGTTTAGGTATTCGACATAATGGGGGATGACATTGCATAGCCTTATATCGTCCTTAGCCCTGTCATGAGGATTTAGCGCCTTTTTACTTCCCATTTCCCCAGTTTAGAAGCTAAACCCTAACCTTATCATTCATCTCATCTGATTCCATCTCATCCGATCCTCTTCTTCTTCATTGCTACAAACTGTACTCTAAGCACTGCCCTGATCAACTCAACTGAATAGATGTAACTCCTTTTTCCAGACAGAGACACATATAAAATGTATCTCTGTATTGAGTTACCGTGAATTTCAGCTCCCCCATCGCTATTCTATACCTTAATAGCTACGCTATTTAATATCAAACCCCATTGAGTGAAAGAAGAGACCTTTCCCATTACTATATACTCTTAT
>JAAAYG020022314.1:4219-18193 GCA_009936455.2 Tomocerus minor | reverse complement strand
TAGCTGTATTCCTGTATTGTCAGCTGCCGATGCATGATGAGGAGAAGAGCTGAATTGAATTCGGAATCAGGTCTCAGGTCAGTCAGGTCCGTGCTTCCCATCTACTATTATTCTGTGTATCAAAACATATAAAATCAATTGATATGAACGAGAGTGCACTTCCCTACCATAAATACATACCCAGATGTACAGGTACGAAGATGAAAGCTCGGATCGACGGTATTTCTGTGTAGTTGTTGTGTATATCAAAGGGAACAGAGTACAGCAGCTTGCTCCCTACCTATTTAACATGAGGTTCTCGAATTTTTTCAACGTAGCTCGTAATAATACTTATATGGCAATACCTCGTGTTTAAAGTGTGTGTAGCTCTTTGGTAAATAGAAACAATGTTCGTCTACACAGACAGACATGAGCAAACAGAGAGAGAGAGAGAGAGAGGAGAAGGGACGTCAGTTTATTGTATTGTGTATGTTTTTGTTCCCGACGATTATCCATAGGTAGGTACTTATAGGATGCTATTTACTATGTGAGTGCCATGGCAGGAGAGGAACGAGTCAGCTTCAAGAGCAGAATTCAGATGAGATGAAATGAGCTTCTTGAATTTACCTTTCTATTGTTTACTGTAATGATCCGATGACGAGGGCAATCCGAAACGCACAGTCTACAACTACATAAACATAATGCTTCAGCTTAATACTTACTTGTACTAACTACTTGGTTACTCAATGTAGATAAATTGCGTCTCTAACTGCTAATATCCATAATATTTATTATCCTCTAGAAACCAACAGTACGACAGTACATCACGTCTCGTCAGCCAACTTTAATGCACGATGACAGGATTTACTTCGTTTTACCAACCATTATAAACATAAATATTAATATTATTGTAAATTAAATGTTGTTATTGTTATAGCTAAGTTTTTTTTGGTTAGAGTCAGTTAGAGAGTCAGGAGCGCCCCAGCTCTATTGGTTTGTTTACCTTCGCCATAGTTAAAAATGAAGAAAACAAATCTAATTTACTTTGAGTATGTAGATTTCATGTTTTTCTATGTTTGTATATTAATGATTATTTCCCCAAGTTATTCTCTTTCATTGTTAATGCCTTTTAAATACATTTCTCTTGATTTGTGGTCTGCAACAAAAAGAATTTTTATGGGCACCTATTCCACTGTAATAGCACACGGTGATTATGTAATGACTGAAAAATGTAGACCTGTTTTAATGCATCCATATGTATTCAGTCTTCACTTTTCAAAAATTTTTAGCAATTTTTAGCACGCACACAATTGCACGTCATGTCACATCATCACCTTTAGTTATCATTCATGATGGTCCCTATATATCTATAACTACTTCTTCTTGCCATATCTACATATTAATTTATCATTAACAACTAATGTACAGATAGAATACTAGTGCTTTATTATTTTAGCTAGCTGCTACTAAATGTGTTTTCCTCTATTTATCTCTCGCCCCATTGCCTAACTACCTACAAAATACATCAACTAATTTGCATCTCATTTAAATATTAAAATCCCAACTTTTTACACTCGTTTGGTCATAGAACTAAAATGGTAATGGCACTATTACTTTATGATTTATTTGAGTAGGTCTTTTTGCGTTTAAAATTAGATACTTAATTTCAATGACTAAATAAAGTTTGAAAGGTCGTCAAAATGTATGAGAGCAAAGAAAGGCACATAAAAGTTGTTGTATATTATGGCCGTAATAGATCACTAAAGCATATTATCAAGACTAATATAAAATAATGCTTTCTAACTTTTGAATGTTGATTGGGAATTCCCAAAATAAGACAAGCTAATAAAATTCGATGAATATCGAAAGATCAGTTCTAATGCTACACTTTGCAAGAACAGGAAAATATTTCTTATCTGACACTGAATCTTAATTGGTGAAAATCAAAAGGATCCGATCTGGTTTCTAGAATCTGGCTCAGTAGTCCTTGCATTGCTTAACTTGGCAAACATTAAATGAGAAAACAGGGATCCCATTCTTTTACTCAAGCTCTTTTCTTGTCATTGAATTTTATGGATATGGTGCTGTTGGCTTCACTTTTGACATTGGCATTAATGATAGGGGTGAAAAAAAATTGCAAAATGGATTCACATTGCAATGGACGAGATAGTTTCTTCAATTCTAACATCCCTAACAAAATTGACTGTCAGCATCGTTACAGATATTTTACATGTTCCGTAAGTAGTAAGAAGGGTTCTACTTCAAACTTGAATGCTCTAGAATTTTTGCAGTAGAATTCCTCGTTTAGTTTGACTATTGTTTTCCATTGGCTATAATAATATGTTTATATTAAAGGTAGAGGTGAGCTGAGGATGCAGTGGATAGTGGATCCCTTCATATGACTCTTCTTAGCTACTATTCATTATTTCCACTATAAATGTGTAATATTTTCCCGAATGCAATTATTTTTTGACGTGCGAAACCTTATTATTGTTTGACATGCAACGGAATGGAAACTCATCTCCACTTTAAACTTATATCTATCACTGGGATTTAGTCTTAGCCATGGTTTTTCTTAAAGGCCCTTTTCCTCTCATTACAAACGTTATATATTACATAAAATATCTATGCTATTAAGAGGGAAAAAGGCATGGCATGCCAATTCCCTTTTTTATGCCTATTTCATGCACATAAATACGTATCCTAACTGATTGGTTGGGAGCTTTAGCTTTGCTACCGTTTTTCTACGATTTGTATTTACCATAGAACATTACGCATCGCATGTTCGACAAACTAAATGAAATTGACTTTTAAAAGAGCATCTAATTTCATTCTGAATTAGAATTACTATTAGGGATAAATAGTTAATAGGATTAGGTAGTTCGTTTTTCACTATAAGATGAATCATTATATAACGAATTAGATTTTGTAAACTAATTATAAATAGAGAAAAAAAGGCAATACTTCACTAGCTATTGGTTATTTTGCACGAAAGGGAAGTTCAGGTGTAATAATACCTTCTATAAATTATCGAATGGAGATTAACAGGGTAGTTTATCTGTACGAAATGAAATATGCAGCGATAGATATTAATTATGTAGGTAGGCATCTGTGCAGTATACTTATCCGTCAATATCATAAACAAAGTCCAATTTTTGCAAACTAATATTTTTCATGGAATAAAAACAGAGTAGATATATAATATAATGTATATGTAGTCTGGCAGACTAAGGAGAAGAGCCGCAGAGTTCTCTCTCGTCTTCTGTCAGGTCTTAACTCAATGATATTCAGCTTAATTACAATGTATAGTAGCAAGCACGGTTTTACGAGGGAATAAAAAGAGGTGATAAGCGTAGCACCTTGTGAGGTCAAAGTGTCAATATAAATATCCAACTCCTGATATTTATTGATCAATAAATTTGATGTGAGTCTTTGAAAAAGAACGCCCAATTGAGTTTATAAGTAAACAACTGTGTGTGAGATAGGGAAGACATGACAAGAGATGCACATTTACATTGTTCTAAATTCTAACTACAATTCAACTGGCAGCCGTATTTCCTTCTGCCATGTAAAATGCTGGCAAAGATACCCCCAATGATGAAATCAGAGCAGAGAGCCTTGGATGAATTCGGAGGCTGATGATATGAGGAGAAAGAAGTCAGCAAGGCTCTCCAACTCAGAAGAATTGGTAATAATATTGAGCTGAAATTGAGGATGGACCTCCCATGGTATGCAGAGCAATGTTCCACTCCCAGTCCAGCTATTAACTGGCAACCTGCAACTGCTAATAGAAATTTGCACATAAAGTATCAATAAATTCAATTTTTTCTATCACTTATCAGATCTCCTGTTAGAATGGAGAGGGAGGGCCGGCAAAGGTAATCTGAATCACAAATCAGTAATAACGTCTGGCTAGGTCCGGAGCGGACTCAGAGTTCAAGTAGATTTGTTATTAAGGAAACATTTGTATACCCAGAATGAAACTAAACTTGAATTTTAATGGCAACTTAACGCAAAAGCTCAAGCTTTTCTCTCGCTAAAAACGAATACATTCCCTCTCTCTTCTGCAATGCCCAAGCAAGCAGCTACCTACTTTTCCTGCATATCATAGGTAGCTAAAATACGACAAGACATTAGTAACTTAACTATAACATCAGCTCACTCACTGTCTCAAAGGAAAAGGATTATGTAGCCGTTTAACTACAAGCAAATGCTTTTTATCCCATCGCTAGGCGCTCTTTCCCTTGACTAGCACCTTTCAAATGTAATTCTCCTTCACTTACTAATAGATACAAAAACTCTCTACCTGCATACATACATAGATACTTAGGTACCCATTGGATGTCATCATCATGTATTTATGTGCACGTATTAATAAATGCTTATAGGTACATACTATCTTTCTATTTTGTTTAACAGTAATCTCTTAACTCTATTAGATGTACGAGAAGTATGTGTAAGAGGTTGGAAAAGGAGTTTATATGAAAAATCTTGTAGTTTCATAGCATAATAGTGAAACAAAGAGCACGTAGACTCATAAAATTCATAAAATTTAATGTGGAGGATGCCGTTACGTGCTAATAAATTTTGCGCAATGGCTCTCTGATATGATACGATCAGATGCAATTCACTGCAGTAGAAAATACAACTAAAGTATTCTAAGTTCTAGAGCAGAGAGCGACTGCTTTTTCCTCGTTTTCTTTATTAATATTGCAGTATTATGAGTAAGAAAGACTAATCGACTATTCTACATAGATACGTACGTATCATTATGCACATCTTATTGTTATTTAGCCCTTTAGCCTTAATATTACTATTATTATACCTGTTGTATCTGTCTAGTCTGTATATAGCCAGGATATAATAATATGTAGGCAACATAATTATATTTTGTATTTACGAGCACCCGTTCTCATCCTAATGTCCGCACAGATAGTCGTAGGAATAGAAACTACACTTAATACACAACATTTATACATTAGCCAAGAGAAAATATGTTTTATATGGACAGAGATAGGATCCAAGTGTCTATATCTATTTTTCTTGACTCTCTTTTACCTATTCATAATACCTATTATGTACTTAAGTCAAGATAAATAAACGTGAAGATTCCGAAGGGTGAAGAGAATCCAGTCTGACTGCATGGCCAGGCATGACATGATTTAACTTGCCTTTACATTAGGTCCATGGACGAGGGACCGGACTGAACTGGATTCGTTTAGAAATATTATTATTATTATTATTATAGTGTAATGTAAGAAGTAATGGGATGTGAGTGCTGTCGGTCATTTAATTATTGATGGAAGAATGCGAGGTGTCAAACCCTATTATTATTTCCTACTGACCACGACAGCCTCTTTATTATCATAAGTGCTTAAGAGCTTATCTTCTCAGATGCAGATTAAGTTTTAGCCATTCTTTATGACTTTTCTCTATAGGAGAGTGACCAGGGAGAGAGAGAGAGAGAGAGTCCCTACTTATTATTATATTATTATCACCCGAGGATAAAAACGCATCTCTCATATCATTTCATCTCTGAACTGATCCTATCGCATTCATATCACTTTTTCAATAACACAGTACAATGTACAAATTAAATCCAATTGGATTTGATATATTTGTAAATATAACAAGGTGTAGTAGCATAATGTGCACTATAGATCCATTGCATTCTACGATTAATCTACCTGCTTGGAATTGACTTTTCTCAACTACTTGGCTTTAATTCTTGGTAAGGACGCGGGCAGAAAGCATAATATCAATTTCAATTAGGTTTGCACTTATTGTTGACTAGCACAATACAATACAAACCTCGTTCGACACATTCTACCACACGAGGTGTTTATCTATTGTTGTATTAACTCAGATCTGGTGGAAAGCCTCCTCTTTGATACTTAACTACATTTTGCCACTTTAGACTCAATAGCTTTCTAGGTGGCCTTCTCTCGTTTGACAGCCCATTCTATCAGAAATCTATTCAATAGCTTTAACCCTTGTACATACATTTGAATTGATTGCTCACGTTGTGTACAGATGCATTGTGGTTAGCTGTAGGTAGGTAGTTTTAGAGAAGTCATTTAGCTTTGGGAGGATAGCACTAAAATTTACACAGCTAATTCATACATTTAAATTGATCTTATCTACTTAGAATCAGAATAAACGTTTTTCTTAATTACCTCAAGCTCATTTTTTTTGTACCCAAGAGAGAACTAGAACTTTAGGCATTAGGTATATGTAAATAAACGTGCTCATACATTCCTATGACGTATGTATGATTTGTGCTGCACTTTGCATTTGTGTGCAGCAGGTGCTAGGTGCAAATTCAAAAATTGTCATGCAGTTCAGCATTGGACAGAAGAGAGATTTCGCAGATTGGCTTTTGGTTTTAGAAGTCATAAAATGGATTTGGAAGGATTGGAGAATTTATGGTTGGCCATAAGCTGCCTCTGTGCCTTGGCTATTACTACTGTACAGTACAGATATGTACACACACAAGTTGATTTATCCTTAGCTAAGATTAATAATGAAGAAGTGATGGCTATTTTTCAATAAATATTCCCTGGCTCATGCCAAATAAAACTTTGTGTGAGATCCTTTCAAGTTAATAGGTAGGCACTTATAGTAATTTCATTCGCACCCTCTCTGATTCTTTAGGTGTTTTGTTTATGGCTGTTAGTTAGCTCTTTAGTTGTATTTCTACTGAGAGGTTAATATTCTGTTATAATTATCTTTGGACTATTATATTTGAAAGATAAGTGCTGTAATAATGTATAGAGCAGTATATGTATGTGTAATGTAAAAGGAGTAGAGCAAACTTCATGATATATAGAATGAACAAGAGATTTCTTTTGTCTTATCTTAAAACTTGTTTTCTTGAGATTTATGTGATCTTTCTATGAAGTCACCTTTCTTTTTGCGTATAAATCCATTTCTGAATGTTTTCTCTGTTGGAAAAACCTAGGAGATCTATGAACTGTAATGAACTGAAGAGAATTGTAAATTGTAATAGGCAAGAGACTGTAATATATCATATAGGTACTTCCATGTAGGTATCAACAGATTATTTACAATAGTAAAATGCACAGTGGAGAAATGAGAATAGTAAATGCGAGGCTACTTAATAGTCGCAATGCACTGACGATGAGTATGTTGTGAATATAAATAGTTAAAAGGATGTTTGGATGGCCACAAAGATTTCTGTATTTGGTTACATAGCGCAGTGCTTCTGTGAGATTACTAAAAGCCATGAAATAGAAGGAGGAGATTAGATAAGGGCTAGGAACTGCTCTACAGTCTCAAGATATTTTATTCCTGTAATCAAAGATGAGATGAAGATGAGGCGACAAAGGAGTCTGTGGCACGATATCAAAGAGACTTTCAATCTTATCTTCTGATAGGGCACGATATGATAGCTTATCAATGATTTGCACCTGCATGCATTAGATTTTGACAAAACCTCACATTAGCTCCAGCTAAACTCTATGGCTCCCACTCACATTTCCCCTCATTATCTAAAGTTACGACTGTAATTTTCTTTCGTCTGATTGTCTCCTACTTATTATAGCTTCTTCTCTCTATTCCAGCTCTTAGAGATACGAGACAGAAAACGGAATATATCAAGGGAGAACGTAAATATGCGTACGGCAAGTCGTTTAGATATAAAACTGGAAGAGTACATGTTGAATAAAAGTCAGTAAAGATAATAGGACAGAGTCTGAGGTGAACTTGACATGACGGAGAGAAATGAACTTCAAATCTGTTCAGGCAGTCTACATACTTATTTGTGTCTATGTATCCGTTTAAGTATAAATGCCCACGAGAGAAAACAAAAACAGAAGGCATAATTTCCTCGGTTATTTTCATTATTACAACTACTGGAAAGACTGGACGTTAAATATTACATTCGAAGACGTACGCATCACATCACATCAAAAACCAGACATACGATAATAGCACCTTGGTATGTAAATAGCTAAAGATCTCCTCACTAGCCTACTCTTCTCCTGCACCTGAATCTGTATTTATCTCAGGAAAAGTAGGTCAAAGGATCAGGAATCAAAAATAAGTACTGGATCCCTTTATCTTCTCCTCTCGTATATTCATCCCTTGATAGATAATCTCTCCTTGAAGACATAGACAGGTAAACTCATCTGTATCTATTAGGTTTCCTTTCGTGTACCTCCAAAACTCCATTTTTATGTTGTGGTTAACTCCATTCGGCTTAGATTTCTTCTATTCTTCTCCAACAAGAATTTTACTTATAAAAAGCTGCTCAGATTGTAGTAATGATGATGCGCTATTACTTTCTTTTTATAGTTATCTACCTTCTTGCATTTATGTACACTACTAAACTCGCCATACTAATAATCTCCTGTACATTTATACCTAAATGCATACTAAACTGACATGCATAGCCATAAACTTTTCTTATTATACAGCCTTCAATACTCAATATCATTATAATACATACATACACAGCTTCTGTAACAACTTATCCGAGCATTTCATTTACTACATAGCATACAAAAACACTGTCCAGTAATATATTATTGCATTAATACCAAACATACTCAACCCATCATCCACAACAACAACCTTGCCATATTAGTATCATCTTAAAAGTTCTTTCTTGTTGATTTTACTTTTATCTCTCGTGCTTTTCCTTAAAAAAACCTTGCGCCATGCATACTACTGCTTTTAACATATTTTCTGACTTAACAAACTTGCTAGCCTCTCTTTAATCATAATGTTATTGATTTTTATTATTCTCTTACTACCAACAAATACCTTTGGGCTTAATAAGTAGCAGCAGCAGTTTGAGATTTCAACTACTCACCAGTCGGTATTCGTTAAGTTACAGCTTTTACAACCACAAATATAGATTATATTATTATTATACTTAGCATTGAGTTTCGTATTCATTATTTACTTTTGCAGTACAAAGAAAGGAAATAAATGCCTATCTTCGAAGAACAAACGAGAAGGATTGTTTTTCATTCCTTAGTTGCTCAGTTGAACTTGTAGGCTTCTACTGGGTTTGCCATATTCATCTTCATATTTATTGGGGATAAAAATTATGAGTTGCGAAAATTAATTACTTTCACATCGCCATTTTATCTGCTTAATTAGATTTGATAGTAATAAAAATTCAGACATTATATAAAACACACGGTGGAGACTGTTTAACACGCATTTGAGTATGAATGAATGGCACAATAGTATTCTCTATGGATAACTTTCATATTGCCTCTAAATGTATTAGCATAGCCATAAAAGTATTATATATAATACTTATATGGCTATGGTATTAGCTAGCTGTAATAATAGAATATTTTCTGTCAGAAAATGCATAGGTATTTGTGGTAAGTTTTTGTGGCAGAGCCTCTAAATTTCTTGTGAAGAGAATGAGGGACATGGTCGTGCAAGAGCAATTGATATGTTATGATAATATGCAGTGCTATCTGTAAAAGTATCGGTGGGAAAAAATAGTGTGATAGAAAACAATAGGAGAGTAATGCATAATACAGTAGCAATTCAAGAAGTCACTTGACAGGATAGTCATGTAGTCTGATCCTTTCTTAGTAATGGTAAATATAGAGATGTGGTTAGGTATGTCCAGAGTATCTCTATAGACATCTAATCTCCACCTAAGTGTGTAGCCGAAAAATATTCAAATATTCCTGAATCTAGGTCAATTCCTTTGTTATCTATTGTTATTGAGCTCTTAAGTAGTGAGGTATCTTTATGTATTGTTGTTAAAGAGGCTCTAATGGATCTTAATGATGAGCATTTACTTACATGAACACTCACAAACTATCAATTACGTGGTTTGGCTCAGCTTTTACTAAAAAGGTCTCTGGGCAGCTGCTAACTGCCAAGTGAGACACCTAGAAAGAAAGAGTAGTTAAAAACAATGTGTCATAGTGGTCCTATAGCCTACAAAATATATGTCTTGTGCCCTGTTCTATATATTCTCTTGACATGATAACGACGATTCTTTGACTTGAGTTTAGGTAGCTGTCGTATTTCTATAGGAATTAAGAATCAATGGATATCATCATTATGAGGGCTAAGCCAATCACCTTATTGTTGGAAACATTATCTTGCCTAATCTCTTTCTAGGAGCATAATAGGAAAATCGAGGTGTCTAATCTAAAAGTGAGGATGTAAATAATTCATGTGCAAAATGAATAGGTATCTGGTAACATCGGGCAAATGCTACTCTCCAACCTATTAGATTACAGTAGACACTTTGTATTTTCTCTGTAAGATGTGTCTAAACTGCAGAAGAGCAAGGTGAGTGCTGTCAAAAGATTATTTTATACATTTCCCATGATTTACTCACTGTGGCTGAGTGCGTTTGTGTCAAAGTGATGTACGACAGGCTAGACACTAGAACTTTTCCAAAGAAACTAATAGCCTATCAAATTTCTTATATGCCATTATGCAAATAAATGATTTACTAGGATTATAGTGGAGGGCAGTAGAAGCATTGAAGCAATTACATATTTTAATGAGCTAATAAAAGGGCACAGGGAGCAGTTTTGGAATTGCAAATGGGCGTTTCTCCACTTGATCTTTATCGAGTTGATTGCCAGGAAAATCTTGTCCTTATCCCTATATACTGTCTAATCCTGACTATTTACCCTATAAGATTGGCATACAATAATAAGTTATCTATATACTATTGCTAAGATATAATGGGACACACTATATAAAAATGTATTAAACAGAGATAGATAGTTATTTAACCAGGCAGAAGTATATTAAAGGTGTACACAAAAGAGTGAGGCACAATAGAGAGTCCTATTAGTGTATAACAACAAAGCACTTGTTCCTAAGTAGTTAGTGCGAATAATAAAGGATTTTATATTTGAATAGAAAGAAGTTGAGACTCTCCAGCTCATCTTCATAGATGATGAGACTTTTTTTCTGGTTCATCAACTTACTTTACATTACATTATGACGACTTGACAAGAAAAAGATACTAGCTACCTACTTGCACATTACATTACATCTGTTTTCAATGTGTGTACATATTTACGAACAGCTCCCTGATTTGCATTCCAGCTCAGAGTGACTTGACTTACTTGCTTTGCTTTAGCTTTAGTAGCTTAGCTGCCTGCTCTCTGTCTGCTCATCTTTTACAAGATAACTAATCCATCCAAGCCAGGAAAGTACATACAGTAGTGAAGTATAAAGGATTACTAGCTCGTTTAAATTAATGTTCGGACGATACAAGAAGCAACTAGTGATAATTCTTATTACCTTTCCTATCTCCTCTCAAACTAACTATGAGTGAGTAACTTACTTACAACTGCTACATGTGTATCTTCTCTATTATATAATATTATGAGATAAGGCCTCCGACTCCTTATTTCGCTCCTTGGTGTGGGAAACTTATTTCTAATCGTAAAGAAGCCAAGCGATAAATAGCAACTAACTACTTATGAATTTCCGAATGAGTAATCTAGCGCATTTAAAAAAATACGAGAACTTTTGTCTGACTTGCTTTCCTTGTCTACACAACACACACAGTGAGCAGTGAACTGGATTAGTTGCTTGCTTACTGTGCTCCTGGAATCAACTAGTGAGTTATCAAATCATAAATACTTCTCTCGTTACATTACTTAAGGTATCTCTCCTCATTTAAATGGCAAACAGAACGAGTAAGAGCCAATCCTTAACAACATCTTGCACACTTGTTATGTTTTCCATCTCAATATTTGTATCAGTAGGTGCACAGAAGGAAAATGAAGGTTGGATTTTTCTGTGTATTTATAAAAAAGGAGCTCTCCCTATTTTTCGTCAAGTTTTGAGTAGTTGGATTATCCTTCAACGTAACTATTAAGCAATAGGAGGGATATACACATCTTCTGTATTAATCGCCTATCAAACATCTTTTAGATTTAATAGTAGTGATGGGAAATGCAAATTATTTCATGCAAGTTGTATTTCATTGTGCTAATGCAACTTCGCATGTAATCTGTGAAATTATATTACAGAGCTATGTGTTTAAGATGAATGTGTCGAGAGTTTAGTTAGATGCATGCAGGTAAGTCAAAGTAGACTCAAGTAGGTAGCTAAGATTATTAGAGAGTCAGTCAGTGCACTTTAGTTATTGTAGCACAAGCTACGAAAGAATTCTTGACTGATCTGGTCTTGGCATCGCTTTGGCTAGTGGTACGGCCTGCAGCACTGGATTGAAACTGAGAAAGATGAGAATAGCTTGTGGATGTGCAGTAGTCACCCAAGATGCCAACACCAAGTTGATCTCCCCTTTATAATTTCACGTCAATTTCCGCCAACTCCGTGATTTGTGACTGCTACATTATGAATATAATTGCACTCCTCGCTCAACCTGAAATTCTCTCTGCCACAATCCTAATCTTGCGCTAATCCTAAACAGAAAAGCCAATCTAGCCAATAAACGACACACTGCACGCATACTTTGGATTTTCCACGCATATATTCACTATACATCATCATCATGAATAAACTATGTCTACCGTCTAGTACTAATGCATTTCAAATACATTTATACATAATATTATTGTTAACAAACAGCTTATATTACTTATAAAATATATATGTAAGTAAGGCTATTGCAATATTAATATACAGGAGATACATTTATGCATATATGTTTTCTATAGATGTACTATACATTTTCAAGAGTGGTAATTTGAAAGAGAACAGGGACTTCTGAGCAAAGATTTTTGAAAGAGAATAATCTGTAACGAATTTAATATACTGACATAGTTCCTGTAGACAAATCCCCAGATATAATGCCCATAAAATGAGTCCTGCTCCTAGTATAGTGGTCATTATCAAAACAAGGGTTTAATATATCTAGCACAATATAATGGCTTCCTAACAAGCAAGCCCGCAACAAAATCTACCTCAAGAAATTCTATGTAGTTAGAGAATATTATTATTTGAAAATGTGTAATCTGTCTCAAGTGAAGAGTTGAGATTAAATGAGCAGGCAGTGTGCATTGTTAGGAAGGTACAGTGCTACACACACATAAACACACGGGGTAGAACAGTTGCGTTGCAGTGGATTGAATGTAGAGTAGAGGGATCTCTGGATCTTTGTGGATTGGATTAGATAGACTTGAGTTAAATTGACTTGACTTGCTTTGCCGCGGACTGGTACTACTCGACAACTTTTCTATTCCGCTGAGGCAGATGAGTGTTTGAGATAGACAATTTCTACACACAACAGGTATTCATGTAAGTGAGCTTGTAATGCGGAGTAATTTAATGTAGGCTGATGTTATGTGATCACATTAGGCTCTAGTGTAAAGTATAGGGTTCGGCTGCTGACCGTCTGACAGCAGAAGGACAACCTTATGCCTCTTTACTACTTACCATCAAATAAATGATCAAACCAAAGTAAAAACTACTGCTCTTCCGAACTGTACCAGAGTTTCTTTTTTGTTAGCAATATCTTAAATTTTCTCGTTAAAAGAGCTGCGGAACTACTAACCGATATTTCAGTGACAAATACAGAAGATAGGTACTGAACATATGAACATTATATATATTCCGTATATATTACTGGGAATGTCACTTTTTAGCAACTCTTTTTTGGATTTATTTTGGATGTAATTCATTTTGGATACATGCATGATTGCATGATTGATATTTTAGCTTAGTTGTTTTTTTAGGTTCAGTTAATGGAAATCCTTAGGCATTTGTTTTTGTGTAGACGAAACGGAGATTGAACTTTTTTGGGTTTTGTCAGAAAGGATTTGTCAAAAAGGGGTGAAAAATATGACCGAGTTTGGGGTCTACATCATCTAACGCAATGATGTAGAACAAACTACAAGATAGGACAATGAAGTTTGACTTGATGAACTCATTTTGGAAACAATTTAAATCTAATTCAGTAGAAATTGTTTAAAAATAAAAGATCAAAATTATAATAAAAGCTTCTAAACTGAACTAATTCCTAGCCTAATTATAATTGCTCAAATTATTTACAGCATA
>JAAAYG020022303.1:5243-18193 GCA_009936455.2 Tomocerus minor | reverse complement strand
ACCACCTTGAATAACAAAATTTGCGTTTCATTGATGGCTAACTATAGCAATCCGATCTATAAAATAATATATGATAACCATGCAGAAAATTCAATATATAACGGGTAAAAGCGTGTTGGAAAACAAAGACAATATTTGTACTTATTTGTTACCTACAGTTTAAGTTCTGTTTTCATATCATGTATTCTGTAAACAATATTAAACGTGTAACTCAGCATATTAGAACTCAGAACAAAACCATATTTGGTTTGTTCTATGATATGACAGAAAAGCCTGATCAAACTGATCATTTGACTTGTACATAGTACATTAGTCTAGGTCCAAGGTAGACGCGTACAAAACCAAAACTAGAGTGTATGTAAGCTTTTGTAACTGTATCATGACCATTACATCATATACTATCTTCCTATGGCTATTAAAACGGCAACGGACTAAGAACTGTTTCTTATCAAATATTCTCATTCAAAGGGCTTTACTTCGAGGAGTATGTATGATGCAGCATAGCCTATCCATAAAATGCCAGTCCTAGAAATTACATAGTTTTACAATGACATAGCTCTAGTAAAGTAATAATTAACTTGTATTGATTGCTACTCATCTATATACACAAGCAAACTACTTCTGAAACTACTATTCCAATGCTAATACAATATACAAGATTGCTTCCCGTGAAACTATGTAATAGTTGAAGATGCTATTATTAGTAATAGTAATCGTATTAGGTCATAACTTTCTATAACCGTTGATAATACAAGTAAGGCTGCTCAGAAGCTTTATCATTCGATAAACATGTCCATCCGCAATACAAATCATCATTGTATAGAAAACTAGAACGTATGATTCTGCCGTTGTAGTAATAATTAGATTGGGGAAGTGGAAGTGCCCTAATAATATATTTTTGTCTTTCGTACGTGTAACTCAAAGAACCGTTCGAATGTTGTAATTTCAAATGAGGAATCAAATAAAATGTGTTTTTTCCATACTGACAAACTTACTTCTCATGGGCTGCAAGTTAGTAAAAGCTGAATCGGATACGCAGTCAAAAGAAAACGATCTTGTTAACTTTAATCATGAAAGTATGGTAAAATAAATTATTTAGTTCTAAAAATAACTCCCCCGTTGATTTGTTTATTGAAATTCAGTGGTGTATACTAAAATTTTTAGCCTGTCAACTGGAGACCTGCAGTGCATTTACGTTTGAAACATTTTTCAGCTTAAAGCCATTTCGCCAGCCAGATGGGAACATAGAACTTTTCTTCAGATTTAAAGGAGTATCTGATGGCTTTGTGGCCCTCACTACTAATATCAGCAACGTAGAAACGGAGCCACTGTACATGGTAAACATTTATTAAAACAGTAAATCCTCTGCGACAAAAATTTAGTAATTGGAAAATTCATTTCTAGGTTATCCTAGGCTCCTACAATAATAAAATTTCAGAGATACGCAGAGCAAAGAAGTCAAATGTAAAGCGACAAATAAATACTCCGGGAATAATTTCGGAGAGACAATTCAGGGGATTCCTCATTCGTTACAATCCGACAACTGGAGGCCTTTGGGTGTTCGCAGAAGGAACGGACATTGCCTTACTTCATTGGGACGATCCGAATCCACTGCAGATTAAGTTTTTCAGTTTTGCAACATACCATAATCGAGTTCTACAAGTGGCATTCAACTGTCAAGCAAAAGATACGCATTCGTCGATTACAGCTTTACAGAAAGGTACGACTGCTGACTTCTTTTATTTTAAATAATCCAGAGCAAAATTTCCAAACCATATTAAGGAAAATGTGTACATGCATTTCTATTTACTGCTATAACATGTTGAAGCATACAAGTGCATTATTTTTCGACTCACATGTTTCTATCTTGTTTCTAAAAAGAAAATAATAATAGTATAGGCTAGCCACAGGTAGATTTCCAGAAACAAGAATAGTCATTGATTCACAAAATGCATTCAACAAAGATTTATGTATTTAACAAAAGTGCAAAAACGCATTCGCATACAATTATTGACCAGCATTACTACGTTTAAATGAGCTGCTTAAAAATAATTCTACTTTCATTAGTGCATATTTTTGAGTGAATGGAGAATTAACAGGTTTCCAACACCAATAATTTATAAGGTTTTTCAAAATTAGCATTACATACAAATATTATACATATATTATACATATATTATACGGTAATTACTGCACTGTACTCTTAGTAGGTACTACAGTTTTTCGTTTCTGCAAACAAAGATGTAATTGTATAAATCGTAATCGTAATGACAACATTAGTTGGTATTAGCCCTAACAGCTTTAACAGTATTCGCATGCCTGCATGATAAACATTATAGAAATTGAGTGCGGAAAGTGAATTTCATGTAGTATGTCTTAGTTTAGTACATCGCTATCTAAGTACCTATACTAATCGCATGAGATACCTATTAAAGGAGTATTATACTACATGTGTGTACATATCGTGTATACCAATTTACTTTGTTCGAAGAGAGGAATGAACTATACAGTGACAAACACTCTTGTGCTGCATTGTGACCATTAAACATGATGGCCATTTATTATCTCCAGTAAAGTATAAACTACGTACGCTTCCCGTTCATATCATGCTTTAGTATATTACATGAACCGAATTAAACTCTCTCACTCTTGGTAGATTATAATATTGTAACATGACTTGAGACTTGAGATATTTGGCTATGTGCATATAATATTGTATTATACAAGTAGTGCAATTCTAAACTACAATCAAGGCAGAAATAAAATTTAAGCTGACCTGGCAATAACTTCTATCAAATACTATCATGTACTTTAGTATTTGAATGAGTGTTGATGATTTACGATTCGTCGATTGTGTAAGTAAGAATCTGTGTCTTGTCCTTTAAAGTGTGCGTTGCTATCTGTCATCCCATATCCACATTGCAAGCTTATCATAAACACAATAGATTCACTTCTTCGTCAGCATAATTCCTGATTCATCCTTGTTTATAGCTAACACATTCTCAACTTTATAAATTGAATGTTTAGTGTGCTATTATTATAATTAGTAACAATTATTTTAATTTAGACTATCAAACTAGCATTCATTCATGTCATGTAATTCCTTGTTGTAGAGGACCTGTATTCTATTTAAAACAAAATCTTTGACAGTTTTATTACTATATTATATTTGCTACTCGGTCACGATTAGTTGAATACGAATTATCAATTGGGACTTTCAATTTAAAATATCATTTAACGAACATTATTAATTTAAACTGCACAGTTGTAGTGAATGAAAAGTAAAAAACGAACAATTAGAGTTAGCTATGATCTATGGAGTGTTGGGCTGTCTTTTAACAATACTGACCACGGCAACAATTGGGAGTGCGACTAATACTTCAACTATACAATTTGATCATGAACGTAAGACTCTTTACGCATCTCTTAATTGCAAGACTCAATTACATAATAATATCAACTATATATATTACGGCATGTTTAATGTTTGACATGGCTAATTAAAATCAAAAATATTTCAGTTTGTCAGTCGGAACAACTGATTGGATCCACATATGAAACCTTTTACAATATCAGCCCATTCATAAATAAAATGAAAAAATTGGAACTTTTAGTTCGGTTTAAAGGAGCTTCCGATGGACATTTGATTCTAACAGAACATGCCAATGATAACGATCCTTTGTACCAAGTACGTAGAGTTTTAAACTGACAAAAATCTGTTTATATAATTTAGAATTAAAATTATGTTTAAAACAATCTATATACAAAAGGGCTTTTCAACGAAAGCCAAAAGTGAATATGTACTGTAAGTGCCTTATGTAATTCAAAATCGAAATACATTGATTTAACTATCTAATACTTTTTGCAGATTGTGATGGGAGCAAACGGGAACACGCAATCAGAGATCCGTCGCAATAAGTATGGATCTGCTCAATTCAAGATGAGCACTCCGAATATCATGAATAACGAAAATTTCAGAGGATTTCTTATTCGATTCAATTTTCAAAACGGTGATTTATGGGTTTTCCCAGAAGAAAGTGAAATGCCGCTTCTGCATTGGAAAGATTTGGATCCACTGTCAATCAAGTACTTTAGCTTCAGCGGATGGGATAGTAGAAATATTATTCAAGTTGCATTCAACTGTAAAGCAACAGATAATCATTCATTACTTACACCACATAACGCCGAACCAGGTATGACAATTAATTAATTAAAGTTTTACTATTTTAATTGTGAAATCCTCATCAGTGTCCTTGTATCCTTCATAACATCCTTTGACAATCCATTCATCAAACTTGTCATAGACTTTTTTCTCTGTTTTCCAATCAGCATTATTAAGTTGGAAACACAAGTCGCAAGCTAAAGGGATCCCATCATGAGCTTCAATGTAATAATCCTGCTTCCATTTAAAAAATTCGTTGTATAGTGTGTCATTTTTATCGAGTGCTTGTAAATAGTCGGCTAATTCTTTAGGAGTGTACTGTGAGGCGTCAATAACCGAATTCGGAGGCGCGAAGTAAGAATAGTTTCCTCCTCCGAATACAATGGGTACTGTGTTCAGCTTTAGATTATTGTAGAGTTTTTCAGTGACGTAGTCTTCACAGATAGAGTTTTCAAAAGCCAAAACAAACTTGTATCCAACACTAACTAGTAAGTAGCATTCGTCGTGCTCAACTTTGTAAGGATTCCGCATTGTTTTCTGTTTGCCGCATTTATAATGTCCACAGGAACCGTAAATGTCGACAGGAATGTGTTTCTGCAAGTTTTTCACATAATTTTCCCGGCCGCTTTGACTTTTACAGCCCCGAGAGCTAGCAAACCAAGAGACGAGTCTCCTTTTTCCTGCAGCATAATTTCTTTCGGAAACTGCATCATGAGAGCCGATCCAATTAGAAAAGTAATTAGGAAATACGACATTTGGTTCTCGTTTCAAGAATAACCCATGGCGGACTATAATATCCGAATCACTTCTGTAGGTCATCGTACGATTGAAAATCCCATTCAGGCGAGTAAAATCCAATCCAAGATATTTCAGAATGAACGGTGGTTCGTACGTCATCCCTATCCAGATTTGGTTTGGGTCTCTTGTTGAAGGGAATTTATAATTTTCCGCAGCCAAATCGGCAATGTGAAAAAGAATTGCGTCACTACTGTTCATTTCCGATTTATCCAAAGTGAGAATACAATTTGATTGTGGACATCTCCGGTACGTTAATTCGTAGAACAATTTGTGCCACAGGGCTTTGGATTCCCAGTAAGCATTCCATATCAAAATTTTCTTATTCTCCGTTTCATTTCCTCCTCTCATAAACTTTACAGAATCTTTAACATCTTCGAACAGAACGCTTTTGTTTTCTTCGGTAACTTTAGCTTGGAATTCTGCAGGCAGATTTTCTTCTTCTTGATTTAATTCTAAATCGTAGTGGCCAATAATGTATTTTCTTGGAGAGTAGACCACGAACAAATTGAAGGCAATTATCACTCCGAGAACTATGGCTATCCTCCTGCTAAATAATATTTTCGTCGTAGTCGAACGAAAGCCCATGACGATTTCATCCCTCAGATTTTGCAGAAAATTACTGTGGAGCCAAATAAGAATTAAACCTTTTCAGTGCTAAGCATTTCAAATAGAAAAACACAAAATACATTGCCATACCTGCTTCCTTAGACGTTGAGAAGGTTAGTGCTGGTATAACTAGCATGTCGACGTTATATAAGAGAGTTTTCTGATTTTTTAATGCGTGGGTGGATGAGAAAATTGTCTGGTTCCAAGTGCACCTTAATTACCGTTGGATGGATGTCCATTATAACGTCCCAGCAGTCCACTACCTATTCACACAAACATGCACGATATAATATAATGTCTCAAAAACATTTCCACTCTTGCACATTACATTATCCCAGACATCTATAGTATTTTTTCGCCAAAATAGACTTGGCTAAAATACCAAGTAAAATGGGCATCTGCTGCTTTGTTTGCTCAAGCGAAAATCCTTACAACTGTAGCGTTTATTTTTGCTTTACTAATGCTCTCTGGGACAGACAGACATGCAATTTGAGTTGCATTTCCTTACATGATATAATACAAACATGCACAAATTGATTCAATTACAGGCAAATGATACATGCATATGACAAGAAAAGAATAGCACACAGAAAAATTAAATCTCTGCAAAAGTGTAGCACAATGAAGCAAAGTCGACTGTGGTGAACGGACCTTTGACTCTTGACAGTTGCGGTTGCGTGTGCAGTTTAGTCTTAAATTTCCTTAAATTTCTGTCTAATTTCATGGGCAGGAAGGCAACTGTCACCGAAATGCGTGTAACGATGTAATACAAAAGAAATCTAACAGAATCATTCTCTTCAGTGCATTTATAGAAATGATATTTTTGACTTTGAATCTGCAATTAGGAACAAGGTTCAATTAACTACCTCAGCATTTCTCAAAGACATTTCAGGATTCTAAAATTTTAAAAATGAAAGAAACAATACGCATGACTGAATTGCTTACATCCCTTAGTTATTATCCCTTTTGTAATACACCTATACCACATCTAGATATGTTTAGAGTTTAGACACTGTAAAAGTTGTAAGTGCCTAATTCTAATTATAGGAGAATTTAATTTAATTTCAATTTGCTAAATGCTACATCCTATACCGTTCTGTCTAGAACCTAATAAGTAACACCTACTTTATATAATAATTATATATGCCTGCGAGAACAAAAGTTAAAATGTTAAGTAGCAATTAATTCACGAACTGCAATAAATTCATGAGGCTCATTCCCTAACCTCGCGTGAGTCAGATGGATTAAAAACGGTTCGAGACATTTAATAAAACGTGTCTCACACATCCCATACAATACCAGAATAGCAGTTATGGCAAAGACTCACAAACTAGACAGAATTTATGTCCACTTTGCCTTAACGAGATTCAATTGTATAAAATAAAACAGTTTACCATCAAGCAAATGTACACTAACGTTACTTACAACAACGCTGAGTTTTGCTTTAAGTTTGTTCAGTTGTATACTGAGTTGCTGTATGCACTATACCCGTACAACGTACCCAGTGGGTAATAAAATGAAAATATGTGTATAGCAAGAGATGTACTCTCACAATACATCTTCGTGTTTCTATGCGTCAATTGAATCTTGCAGTCTAGTGTAATGGTGAATGGAGTGTTAAGAGTTAACATTGGCCTTGCACCAATGAAACTAAACAAATTGAATAGAATTAAGCGTCTCTAGTCCACCAGTATCTATGTCAAAATTCATTTTTATATCTAAGAATTATAAATGGGCAAATACGATCCACATCCCTAAGCTTTGACCGAGAAACCCATCTTCGAGATAAATAATCTCATATCATGGCATTAGCACCTAACTAATAGTCATCACATTGCATTGCCTTAACTCAAGTTGCTTAATTTAGAGCAGACCACACAAAAGAAGATTCAGTTCAACAAAATTATTTCAGCAATAATCATCTAGAAAGCTCATCTTCATTTACACCAACAGCACTTTCTTTCACTTAAGAAACAAGTGCTGAATTTCTAATCATGAAGTGGATTTTGGTGTTATCGTCCTTAATTTTTGTGGTTGAAACAAAAGGTAAAAAAAATTAATCAAACATATTCTTTGCATAAACATATACCTCTATATATATGTACTAACAACCACTTTTACAATTTTAGAAACAACTCCTGATCCTGCCAAGAGAAAGGAACTCCTAGATGGCTATGATAAATTTGCTTTACCCTTTTCAAGTGCTAAAAAGGGAACTACAGTATTTTTGCCTTCTATTACTCTAAATCACTTTACGATTGTAAGTTCCTTTCCAGAATTACATAAAGATATTGCTGAAAATATTTGTGGTTCATGAAACTTCATTTGAAATGCTAACAGGACGAAGAAGAGCAAACGTTTGAACTACAAACTTGGATGCATTTTGTAAGTTAGGAAATTGCTTGTATAAAAATAGGCTTGCATGAAAATGTTACACGTAGACTTTAGAAACGTTGATAATGCCGTAATTTCGATTTGACTCGAAAAACAGTCATGGGAAGACGAAAGGTTGAAGTGGGATGACGGAAATGAATCAGATTCTAAAGCTGGAATGGTGCATTTCCATCCAGACGAAATATGGATCCCTGATATAACTCTATATAACAAGTTAGTATATTTAAAGACACATTTCAATGGCAGAATTGTATTCAAATGCTAAAAAGAATGATTTAATAGTGCACAGCCAACAAATCTGGATGTGTTCGGAAAAACGAACTGTCTAGCTTACTCGAATGGAACAGTTATTTGGGTGCCCCCAACAAAATTCGTAGCATACTGTGATCTCAACCTGCGAAAATGGCCGAAGGACACCCAAACGTGTCAAATCAAGATAGGTTCATGGACTTATCATGAGAAGGAAATCGATATGAAATTCGGTACTACAGAGGAAAGTGAGGATGATTCTGACAAGGTTAAAATTCAAGAAGAGCTGAGCAAAGAGGATAATGAGTGGGAGCTATTAGACACCAGTGCAAAACGCATCAGTAAACGCTACGAATGCTGCGAAGACGATTATGTGTCCATCACATATGAATTCACATTACAGAGAAGATCTTCAAACTACACCTACACAGTCGTCCTGCCCATTGTCTGTAAGTCTGCTCGTTGGCTGCACTTGAATTATTTACTTATTAAATGAGACTTCGTGCGTTCCTTTTCTCTCCATTGCATTATTCCTTGCTTGTAATATAGTGTGTCTCAGTCTAAGTAATATTAGGGAGAATGGATTTACATTTTCTATCCATCCGTATTGTTTGTTTCTTGAGTCGTTCGTCTCACTCTATGCAAATTCAGACTCGCCTCACGTATTTAATCTCCATCCATTCATTAATTTGAATATTCAATCCGTCTAGCATGTAACTTTTAACTACGAATGCTCATACAAGGGGAAACATGAGAAAAACTCGCCAACACCCATCACATTTCTAAGACATCTCATACAATATGCACAAGTTGCAAAGACAACTTACATTTTACATATTTGCTTTTTTCTTGAATTTTCTAGTGATATCTTTGCTGAACTTGATATTATTTCTGCTCCCAACGAGCAGCGGCGGAAGAATTACATTGGGAGCTGTAAACTTCCTCATTCTAAGCATTTTTCTCATTTTTTTCCGTTCTCGTCTTCCAAATGTCGACCACGTACCCTACATTGGTAAAAAATACATTGAAATAATACATTGTCTCATTAACATTTATATAGCACAATAGCTATAGATCTTTTGTGTATCATGTTCGAACTTACACTATTTCTGTATCATCATAATCACAGTTATGCTGTATGGATGGAATCTTGTGTTGGTTGCTGTGAGCATTTTAACTGCAGCAATTGTTTCAAACTTAAGTCGAATTGTTGGTACAAGCAGTCCACCACAATGTCTACGGCCGATATACAATGGTAGTTTGATGTCAGTCTTGTGTCTTGGTCATCTCCTGGAGCCATCAGTAAAAAAACAATCAGCAATAATATCTTCCTTCGTACCTTCTGCATTCAGTAATTAAAATTTGTATAATTTTATTGTTTAGAATGCTTCGAAAAGAACACCAGCAACTAACAGGAATAGTTTCAAACAAGGCAACCGTTCCGTAGAAGATCCTTTGGCCGAAGATTTGTCTGATGGGGCAGAAGGAAGCAAAAAATCCGAATGGGTTCTTTTGGCAGCCACTATTGACCGCCTATCCTTCTTTGCTTACACAACCATCACCCTTGTTCTCCTTGCTTGTTTCCTTTGATCTGTTTACTGTCAAAATCAAATTGGCATTATCATACTATATCACAGACTTATCACGTCATGACGTTTTAATCAAATGGATTGTTACAAATTAAGCCTTGAAAATTAATTTACGTTATAATTTTTAGCTTAACATAATTCAGCAACCCTCATCCAACTCAACTAATAAATGCTAGTAAATAAGAGTTTAGGTCCATATAATATACATGCCTCCATTTAACTGAAAAGGAGTTACTGTAATTAAATGAATTCAACCCTAGGTATGCAGGTACCTATTCATTTACAGTACCATCTTTATATATTACCAGATATTACCTATTGTTATACATATTTTTATTCGTTTTGTCATTTGCTGTTGAATTAAATCTTGTTAATCTAATGCAGCAAATAAATTAGCATATGTCCGAAATAGAACTAACAAAATGCAACAGCATCTATAGTGTACAGGTATCATCACAAAATAAACTTTGTTGTATATTTTATTGCATGAGCACCTAATGTAGTCAAATAAAAAGGAGACACTATCCTAAGGCCTTTATTTTAAGTCTGATTTCTTATTTTCATCTCCATACCTTTTCATTTTATAATTAGTTGCTTCTGAAGATCAAATTCAGTTGAACAAGACATATATTCATAAAAACTTGCAGATGGTAATGAAATTTTGTCTTTCCACCTTATTTTCCTTCAACAAAACACTTCGCAGGATAAGACGATTACAAAAATATTTGAAAGAACACTATAATTATCATTGTGAGGAGGAATACGAATAGTAGAATAGATAGCACCTCGAGCTAAGTCTCTTGACTATTATGAATATGTAATACTTTCTTATCTTGCTTATCCTATAATAAAAGAGTTAGTCCATAGTATAAGTATGTAATAATTTGCTGCATTACGTATGCATAACATTATTTAGGAGTTCGGTTCACGCAAAAACCAATGAACTGAATGAACCCACTCAATATGCTTGCTTGCTTATTCAATATTTAAATGAATGCTGCTTAAGATGCGACGTTGATATGACTGATGATACATATCCAGTTTTGGATGGATGTTTTGGGTGTGTGCAAGTAAAGAGCAAATAGGTAGTGCAATTGTGAGTGCCTTTTTCTAATAACTAAGTACATACAGAATCACTAAGAAGATAGCTACTTCCAAAGCAATCTGCAATGAACTTTGCCATAAAATAGGTAGCTTAAATTACTCATCGAGCTTTATTTGTGCAACTTGCATATAAGTGCCAGCACCAGCTCAGCAATTTTCTTTTAACTTCCTTGAGTGTATTATTATTATCTATGCGCCATAGCTGCTGTATATTGTAGGACAGCTAGCTACTAGGTGTGTTTATTTAAACATCCATTTTTCTTACTCTAACCCCATTGACGTTGATTACTATACGTTGAACATTGTGTACAAGAAATATTTTGTTCAAGCGAAAAAATAATTTATTCACTTCCCAAATAAGCTTATAATAGGCAGTGCTACATCCAACGAGGTATTAGCGATAACAATCGGGCGTTTAGAAATCTAATTGTGTGGTTGTAAACGGTAATAATGATAAATATAAGATGAACTTCGTTGCAATTACATACATTCTGCATAAATACATATAAAATACGATGGGGTTCCTATATTCCTATCCTCGCTCCCTCGTCCAATCTTTCCTTCTCCAATAGTGCTCACATTCCCTCATACATAATCACCGTGTCTTGAAAACTTTGTTGCACCCATTATAATATGTAGAGTAGTACCAACCAGAAACAGAGTACCGACTGCACAAACAATTGTTCGTGTCCCTAATTCCTAACTAAATCATCTTTAAAATAATGGAAACTGACTTCATGGATTTTGACCATTTGAAAGAACTTATCTTCACAGACAGTTTCTTCAAATATTTGTAATGCATCTTCATGTACCACAAGGCTACATGGAAAATTGTTATTCTTAGTTATCATTTTACGTAAAGGTAGGCCACTGAAATTAAAACCAACTATGTACTTTGTGTTTAATGTTTTTGATTTATTTTGGTTTTATTTTTTGTCAGCAAAATATTTTCCACAAAAAATAATGCTTTGAGCTTTTCTACATATAGCAGTAGCTGTTCTTGGTGAGGAGTTGTATCCAAATTCCGATTTTTAGTTTAGTTTCTAATATTCTTCAGATTGAATTTTTAATTCTTTCGGATTTCCTATTACATTTGAAAATGCTTTTTCACACTGGATATTATTAAAGCTAAAGATTTCGGGTTTCCTATTACCTTGTTACATAACTTTTACAAAGTTAGAGACGCTTCTTGACGTAGCATCCCTTTTAAAGGAATGAGAAAAGAGGACTATGATTTAGCAAGTTGATTATTATGGGCGCATAAAATATTGTTGCCATTCTGGACGTTATTGAAGTTGAGAGGTAATAAAATTGTCACGCCTATATGTATACCATGTAAACTAACAAGGATGAAGTAAACAATACTATGCGTGCTTATTATGTACTTCACCTATTATTGCCAATTAAGTAGTGCTACATATCACAGGCACAGTACATTATCCTTCCTTTTACTTTCTTTACTTCCAAAATAGTATTGCTGCAACAAGTTTTGTTTGGTTTTATATTCCAACCCAAAACGTATTTGTAATTCAATGTCAGCTATGATTTTACATATGCCAGTCTAACTGATAAACTGGTCTGTAAAAGAGATCACACAAAGCACATAGATAAATTATTGCTTCAATTAAACAAAACAAGTCATACTCATGCTCAACAATTGAAAGAAACGGTGATAGAGAAATTGAATAAACCTATAATGAATACCGCATATACTATACACGTAAAGAGAGGCAAACGTCGAAGACTGTCTGGATGGATACTAAATATTATACAAGTTTGTTGCTCCTATAAAATGGGTATAATGTGTACACTGCCACATTACATAACACCACTAACATACGGAGTAACAGACACCGAGTGTTCGTATAAGTTGAAGGTCAGTCTTAACCTAGAGGGGTATGTTTAACAGAAAAACATGGTAATAGTAATAATGGATAGCATCAAAGACTCTGAGAACAACAAAAGAGTCTCCTCTCCCTATCTGAACATTACACATTATTTTATACACTCGCTCCCTACTCTACAGACCCAAACTTCGAAGGAAATAT